>CM038214.1:96580332-96764387 GCA_021442155.1 Cymbidium sinense | reverse complement strand
ACTATCTTGATAATCGCCACTTTAGGGAGATATAAGTCTACATGCCTTCTTCCTAGATTGTCACACATGATGGGTACCTTGGTTGGTGTTCTCTATGCTGATAGCGACCCACCAGGTGGATACACCACTCATGATAGATGCAAATGTGTTACACTTTTCCTTGAGTTGGCCACTACACCTCTTTCTTAGGGTCCAGGATAATGCCCCTAGTGGCACCTCCCCGGGGCACTCTATTTGGATCACATCCTTTGCACCATTTAGACACTACCCGGTTATAGACAGTAGCCCCCTTTCCTAGTAACCACCCCTCTGGTTGGAGATTCTATTATGTGGATGCGTAGATTCTCTTGTTCCAAGAATAGAAGATAGTCATATAGCCCTTCTCGTGGTCCCTCACACAGTAACATGGTCCATAATAATAAATAAATAAATAATATATATATATTCACTTATGGATTTAGAATTAATGCCCCCAATGGCACCTTTCCCAAGAAAGCATCCTATTTTTAAGGCATTGTCAACAGAACTCCCTATAGGAATCGCTTGACTACTCTTGAGTTGAGATAAGTCCCCCGTGGCACTCTCTTAGTAGTCGCCATTACTACGGGTTCAATTTGTTCTTCCACCAACAGGTTACCCGGCGTCATCCGGCTTTGGAAGATATAAGCTACATTCTTTTCACTGCTGCACACCAATGGGTAGCTCTAGGTCGGGTTCACACATCCAACAGTCACCCTGAGTTATTCCTTGCTTTGAGATGTAAGTCCGTTATGTTTTCCATCACAAACACTCAAAGGCACCCTTTAGGTTGGATAGTCCTACCCTTCCGCCGATAGACTACCCTTTTGTATTGATAAATCTTAGATAGGCTAAGGCCAACATAGCCTCTTCTTAGTGTAGTCCATCGCACACCGACGTGATCAATCAAATAAAATTAAAACAAATAAGTACAAACCAAAACAAATTATAATAAATCAATGAAATTAATCTTGACTCTTTTGAGTTGACATATGTCCCCCAACGACATTCACTTAATAGTCTCCCCTAGGTCAAGTTCAATTTGTTGCAGATCATATAGATCACCCTAGTTGTTGATCCCTGCTTTCAAAGATCTAAGCCTACTATGCTTTCTTTCTAAGTATAGCAATTGCACACCGAAAGGCAACCCTTAGTCTTACCTTGTGGGTAGACTATTCCTTTGGATTAATAAATTTGAGATAGAAGCCCTTTTAGTGGGTCCAACGACACCGACATGGTCCAAAATAAATTTTAAAACTAACCTTCCCAAGGAAGTCAAATTAAAGCATATCGAACAAACCAAACTTCTCCCTAGGCACAAATCAAATTAATCTTCCCAATGGAGCCATAAGAAATAGCATCAAACTCTTATCCCCAATGGATAGCAACCCGCCTGGAAGGTTCACATTCCCAATCCCTAGTGGATTATAGATTCTTATCTTCGACAGATATGCACCCAAACAAATCATATTCATAATCAAACTCAAATCCATATCCCAAGATAGCTTGAACCCGCTTCCTAGTGGAATTAAATTGGCTCTTATGCCTTTAGCATAAATAGAGCTACTTTGCACTAAGATCGAATCTATCTACCTTTTGGGTTTAGGTATAGATCATTTTCATTAGTGTTTGTAGTCTTTGGACATTGTTGATCATCTTGGTCAATGTAATATGCCTTGTCAATTACCACACTTATTGGTCCTTTTGTTGACCTTACTTTTAGAGTGAATTCTCAAACTCATGTTCTTAGACCTAGGAACCTTCTAGACTCAAGGTTTCCTTAGTCATAAGATGCTTCTACATATTAGGTGAACACTTAACCTAAGCCTAGAGACTTAGAAGGGTTATTTAGGATTAGGCCATGCCTTGTGGGACTTAGAAAATCACCTACCTATGCAAACCCAATCCATGTAACCTTCTTAAATTTAATTAAAATTCAAATTTCTAGCCAAACCTCAAACTCAATTTCAAATCCAAATCTAAGTCCAAACTCAATTCCAAATGATTGAAACCCAACATCAAATCCAAACTTGAAATCCTTCCCAAGCCCTTTAATCAACCTTCATGAACTTATCCAAATTCTCATCCAATAATTCAAACTCAATTGATTTTCTTATAAATCAATTGTACCTTCAATTATCATCTCAAATATAAATGAAATATAAATTCAAATAGCCAAAACTAAATCCAAAATCAAATCAAATCCCAATTTAAACCCTTTAAGCCATTTCCTTGAACTTAGCCATAACCCATTTAAATGAAAGAAAATCTATGGATTTTCTCTTGAATCAATCATTCCTTCAATCATCTAGTCAAATATAAATGAAACCTACAATCATCTAGTCAAACAAAAATCAACCCAAGTCAAACCCAACCTAGCACATTTGACTTGAAATATTCAAATGAACCAAAACTCATTTGAATTCAAACCAATAGCAATTGAAATTATTTATCAATCTCAAATATATATATAAACTCAACTAAATCAAACTCAACCCAACTAAATCTAATTGGTTCACTTGACCCAAAGTGGCCAATTTGACCTACATGAACCAAAATCCAATTCAATCCAAATAATAGTGAATTAAGTCAATCCAAACTTCAATTGTTGATTTCCCTATAATGATTAATTGATATAAATTAGGTCAAAACAAGTCAACCTAGCCCATTGACCAAGTCAACCCTTTTGCCTATATGAACCCAAACTAGCCAAATTGCAACCTAAGCCAAATCCATTGAATCAATGATTCAAATCAACCCAAAATCAACATTTAAACATTACTTGACCTTCAATTGAGCCAAACCTAGTCCAATTAGCCCTCTTACCAAAGTTGACCCAAATTACCATAAAGGGGTAAATTAGACTAAACCCAAACTAAATCCAAATTAATTCAAACCAATGCATGCAATCAACTATAAATTGTCATATGAACTTGACCTAACCCTTGGTTTGACCTAATTTGACCAATTGGTCAACCTAACCCATTTTGATCCAATTTGACCCAAATGGGTAAAATTGAGCCAATCTTAAACAAATGAACTCCAAATGACATAAAATTTGGTCCAACTCACATATGACTTATTTCAAATCAGCTTAAATCAAATTTAATGCCAAATGACCACTCTAACCTTGGGCTAGTATAAACATAAGACAAAAACACCTATGTAAATGGTAATTTGGCCACTTGACACTCATCCATTAGTCCACCTAGGCTCCAAGGATACCGCAACCCAACCAGAGATGGTTAAGCCATATCACTCATGGGGAGGAGAAATCACCCCTCCCCATTGGAATACTTGGCAGGAAGGACATCCACTTCCCTTTGCTGGGACAGCCACTTGTCCTTCATCCACCTCCCATGCCTTGGCCAACCAAATTATGCCACCCAACCACCCCATGCCAAGCACACCCACATGAAGCCAATAATCACCATGAATGAGTTTATTTTCGGCCATTGCAAGGAGACCAAAAATAAAAAAGCAAAAACTCTTCCTCACACACTCATTTCACTCTCCAAGAGCTCCAAAACCAACTAACAACCATTACCATTTTATTTCTGAGCAAAACCTATCAAAATCAAGTGGATTCCGACGAAGAAGCGATGACCATTGGTGGATACATTATTTTGATGTGAAGCAAAAGCTCGAACTGATTCCAAAGCTTCTTCTTGCCCTCAAGAGCACACTCAGATCATCACTACCATAGAAAATTATCCACGGTGATGTAAATTCAAGAATCGTAGTTAATAATTTTTGCTTAATTTTAGGAATTTTCTTTAGATTACCCTTGCATTTTTTTTTTATTTTACATCATCCTCATGCATTGGGAGTGATTTTTGATGAAGATCGCCGAAACATTGAGCCTAAAATGAAGTTTTCCATTCAATTTTTCACAAGAATCACAAAATCACTCTCAAAATAGTGTTCGCTCTTCCATCAATCACCACCATCCGATCTCCTTCGAGATGGATGGATTGTGAATCATGCATCGACGGATCACACGCATCATATCGCATGTATACTGGACCGTCGATCCATGATCGATTGATCAATCTACATGACCTTGTCCACATTCGCTCATCTATGTGCACCAATTCACTCGTCACGCGTGGTCAAGTCAACACACATGGCTGGGTTAAGTAAGAAATTAGATTTTATTTTTTTTTAAAAATTAATTAAACTTCAAAAATTTATAAATAAAATAAAATACTTTAAAAAATTGCAAATAAACATTGATTTGTTGAGAGGAATCGAATGAATCCCCAAATTTTATTGAATATTTTGATCTTAATTTAAGTTTATAATCAAATTTCATTAATTAAACCAAAAGCCACATTGATTGAAAATTTATAGAAAATAAAATTGAGTTTAAAATCTACCTACCATAAAATTTCAAGTCAAAAGGATTTTGGATTGGGAGATACCATTAAGTTCAAATAGTTAAAATATATTAATGGACTTTATAAAAATCATGGAAAATCATTTAAATCAACTAAAATTTTGAAAAATTATAACAAATCATAGAAAAATCATAAAAATGCAAGTAAATATTTATTTTGAAGGTATTTTAGTGAAGATTCAATTAAAATTGTTCCCAATAAATTTTGAATAGTAATTAAGCTTAATTTAAGTTTAATTGAAAACTTAATTAGCTTAATTACTTTTTATTTACCTAATTAACCCAAACTTTTGAGGATGATTAATGGGATGACCTCTCCTCCCATAATTTTCTTGGGATTTATTGCTTGGTTAATTAGGAAATTGTCTTAACTTGCATTACTTTCTAATTAAATTGGTAATTAATTAATATTCTAAATAGTAAGGAAATCAATTAAGCTTGCCAATCATTATAAAATAGTGAATGGGCATGGGGAATGAGTTTGGAACCTCTTTCCCAATCTTTTCCCTAAGTCCATTTCACTTGAATGAAAATTAATTAATTTGGGATTAATTGATGGTCTAATTCATTAATTAAATTAATTATTCAATTTGAAACTATAATCACATGGAATCTTAATTAATTAATTCATGGGTATATCTTTAGGCATTCAATAACCTAAAAATATTTAAGGAAATTATGGTTAACCCACATGTGTGAAAACTATGAAAGTACTTAATTAAGTTTCTTAACTTAATTAATCTAATGTGACCCAATTGCATGGCCTTTCTTTTCTTAGGTTTATTGCTGATTTAATATCCAATGTATATACATATCATTTTGGCTCATTACTTAATTAAATTAAGGCAACATAGGTAAGGGTAAATTAATGGATTTAATGCATAGTAACCTAGTTAACCCATAAAATCAACTTAATTACTTATCATTAAACCAAATAAAATCACAAACATGGGAATGGGTGGATCATCAAACTTTGCTCATTTCTTCAAACCAAATCAAATATAAAATTGAAAGTTATAATTAAAAAAGCCTTGGTTTTCTTTAAATGCTTTTATTTGATTTGATTATCCTAAGAATTAATTTAATTGAATAAACTCACATGTTTATGCTTATTCATTCCTTTCCAATCATGTTAGATGTTGTATGTAAATTAAAATCATATATTCATCTTTTCAAAATTAGTTAAATCAAATGGTTTTCCTTTCAAGTATGTGTTGATTTATTTTATAATATGTATGGCTATTATCACTATTAAATCCAAATATATTCTCCAAAGCTTATAAATCAATGGATACAAATGCTATGAATGATAGTTATAAATACATAAGAGATGCATGTGATTATAGCTTAAATGTATGAAGTGAAGCTCCTTTCCTTTTATTCATGTATTGATTTATATAAGTGAGAATTTTAATGGGTATATAGTCTTGACATCCCGGGAATATGAAGCTTTAGTTAGTCCCAAGGAGGTCATTTGATTACCTCACTTCCCTGGTTTAAAAATGACATATACAACATTATTTCATTCTAACGTATTTCAGTACTAGAAATTGGATGAGGCTTTAATTCATATACATAAATGATTCAATCAAATTAAATATCATTTTTTTGCATGATTTTGATTCTCCAAATTATGAATACATGTGTATGTATCTATGACAAGCGGTATATATTCTGGACATCTTAGGAATACAAGGCTTTAGTTAGCCCTTAGGAGGTCATTTGACTACCTCATTTCCCTGGTTTAAGAAAGGCATGTACTTGCTTATGTATTTTATACATACTTGTGTGTATTTAATTAGAGAATGGTAATCCTTCCTTTTATTAAAATACATGCATTTCAATTGTTCAAGTGATTGAATTAATTGATTATGTGATTTGGAGGTCTCTTTCTTATGTTCATGCAAATTTACATATGGTTTGAATGTAATGGTATATATACGACAGGAAATGAGGCTTTAGCTAGCCCCAAGGAGGTCATTTGATTACCTCACTTCCCTGGTTAATAATGACACGTACCTATTTAATTTCATTCTTATGTATTTTGTATAAGAATTTAGATAGAGCCTTAAAATAATATGATAAAATAGTTCAATCAAAGGGGAAATATAAAGTTTCAAATGTACATACTCACATCCATTATTCAAGTGTGCTAAAATATATTGTATGTGTAGGTATACTTAAGACTTAATCATATGCATGTTACATGTGATGGAAATGAATGATTTAGCATGTGTCATGTGATAGTATTGATTAGATTAATCTTGAGAAGCCTTTCACATTGAATAAAATTATTTAAAGAGAACCTAAACTTAGGATTAATCTAAAATGTGTAATAAGCACTAAAAGAACTAAATAAAAATAGCATGCTTTAAAAAAGTGGTTTAAGGTAGGGATGAAAGAGGGCAACCTCTTTTCTTCTCTTTACAACATATTGGTAGGTGTAGGTCATATGAAACAAAGAAAACATAAATTAAAACTTGCAAATCAATTAAAGCTTGAAGTGAAACCACCCTTTAAATTGAATCTTTCTACACTTAGAAAATCTTAACTCTAAAGCCTAGTTAGGACATACAAACAAGCCTTAATACACACACATTAGATTTAGTCACCACTTCTAGCCTTATGTTAGATGCATGTTGTGATGTATGTTTTATTTTATGATGTATTATTTTGACCTGATGTTAGGTGTATGTTTTGTAGATTGGATGGTATGGATTAGCCTAATCATGTTTTTTTATAGGGGATTATGTTTAAGAGGTCACTTAAAAATAAATATCAATGCTCTCTTGGTTGCTTCCTCTAAGCATAATCAAAGTTAGGATAGTGGGCTTTGTTACCCATGTGAAGGGTGCTAAGTTTATAAAAATAATTTCTTATATGTGTGTTTAGCTAACACTTGTCTTGTAGGTTTAGATTTTCTTTCTATTTTTTTAATTTAATTTTGAAATAAGAATTATGATTAGTTCTTTAGGGGATATGAGCATTGGCGACTTTATCTTGGGATTACTTTTCCATCCTTGCATGATAGTGGAATTTTGACTTAGGCATCCCTTGTGTTAGAAAACACCCCTTCTTGCTGATTTATCTAACAACCTTATTTCATCATGCATGTAGTTAAAACCCAAAGCCTATGTCAAAATGAAGTATCAATAAATAAAATTTGAAAAAATTTTGCACTAGACTAAGTCATATGCTCATACCACTCATGCTCTAGTCTCTAAGGAGTGGGTTTCTTTAGTTTCTTTCTAATTAAATAATAGCCTAACTAATCTTGCAAATCATACCAAACTTCATGGATTTAAAGCATAGAGGTGTTATGGCCACTCTAAGTTGTAAGTCCAAGAGTCACAGCTTATCCTCACTTATGGAGTTAAACCATATGCCCATTTTCACATAGATTTAGGTCACGCTTTGCTTATGATAAAGCTCCCTAGATTTAGGATTTGAGGTGCATATTTTGTTTTGGGCTACAAGCATAAATCCTCACCTCTTAGGCATCTCCACAATCTTGTGTTGTTGGATTATAAGTCCTAGCTTTATAATGCATGTCAACTTTAACAAAATTAATTTTCTTTTTAATTTCAAAATTATAAAGCCCAATTATAGGATAGGTTGAAATGTTTCAGATTTAGGTATGAGCATTCCCTACTTTCCTTTGGCTTCGATAATAACTTCTCCTTGAGTTTTCCCACTTGATTTTCCAATACAACTAATCCTTTCATAGTCTATCCTTGAAATATTTAGAGACCTTAATTGCTACTTTAATCGAGAGTATTCTTAGGAGATTCACATCCCTTAGGATGTAATTAACTAGGCTTGCATCCATGGGAACTTAATGAACCTAATATAACCCTACTTTACTTTTCCATGAAAGGGGAAAGATCTCTAGCTGAAGACCCATCATGCCTTAGAGTCCTTATTAAGTGATCCATTATAAGGTGATTTCTATTTAAGATAGTGCATCTTTGCTTAATGTCATACCCGATCATTTCAACAAGTACCCTAAGATAAAGGTGTCCCACATCTCAAAAACACCACACACCAAGTTTTTTACACAATGATGACATAGATAAAAAATGAGCATGCATAGAGCAAATCAAAACCCTAGATAACTAGAATGTCTACTATAAAAGACACAGCCCATAACAGATCATCCATCATTATTCTTTCCCATCAAAACCACCCGACCTCTCGAGTGGGAAACATAAGCTTATAAGTGCAAATCACTAAGACAAAATAACCACATAAAAAAAGCTACCAACCATTAGAAACCAAAAAGTCCATTCCAAAAGGCTCAGCAAAGGTTTGGCCACCACATCAAAAGGCTTCAGCAAATTGTCCAAGAAACAGGAAAAGACCAACAAGGAAAAAATCAAACAACCAAGACTCCAAGGACAACTAAAAGTCCTCCAACCAAACCAACTAAGTAAAACAACCATAAGGAAACCACCAGAGAACAACACATCATATGTAACCAACAAAGGATGCATCCCTAATTTCCAAGGAAAAGTAGAAAACCAAGAAAGAACCACACAATAGAGGTCCAAAAGAAGCACAACCACCATAGAAAGGTAATTGCAGCAGCTAGCCAAGGCTAGCCAAATAAACAAACTTCCCCAACAATAAAGACTATCCTGATAGAAAGCATAATAACAACGTAAAACCTATTGTAAACAATGTAGCCAATAAAGGCTAATCCTAAGAGAATAACCAAACACAATACTAAGGCAAAAGAAAGATCCAACGCAATAAACAATAAGGAACTGAGGCAACCCCTAAAAAAGTTGCCAGAAACTCTCCAAAAGGAGGCCTAGAACAACCAACAGTTCTCACTAGAAGGCCACCCATTCAACCATGAAAACTAGCAAAAGTAATTGAGTTCAAGAGGAGAGCCAACAATCAAACTAGTGTAGAAAATAAAATAAAGCTAGAGCAAAAACCATCTCATCCACCATTAATAAGAGTAACATGCCAGAGAAGATAGCACCAAGGTTGAAAAAAAACCCAACCTGGCTAGAAAGATAGAACCACTTAGCAACCACCAAGCCAACATAGAAGGAAGAAGTCAAAAATATAACCCATTTAGGCCAAAGAGTGAAAATAAGTTTAGGGTTTAGGGTTTATGTTTTAGGTTTGGTTTAGGGTTTTGAGGGTTTGGGTTGTGGTTTGGGTTTAGGTTTAGGTTTAGGGTTTATGGTTTAGTGGTTTAGTTTTAGGGTTTGGGTTTAAAGATTTATGGTTTTAGTTTATTTTTAAGGTTTAAGGTTAATGATTTTTTTAGTTTAGGGTTTATTTTAGGTTTAGGTTTATTTTTTAAATTAAGTAAACTAATGCTTAAGTTTATTTAGTTTATTTTTATTTATTTTAGTTAATTTTATCTTTTCTTTTTTTAGGTTTATTTTTTTATTTAATTTATTTATTTTAGATTTTTATTTTAGTTTAGGTTTTTTTATTATAATTTATTTTTTTTAGGTTTATATTTAGTTTATGTTATTTTTTTATTTAATTTTATTTTATTTTATTTTTAGGTTTAGGTTTTATTTTTTTATTTTAGGTTTAGATTTAGGTTTTCATTTAATTTTTTTAGGTTTGATTTTAGATTTTATTTTAGGTTTATTTTATATTTTATTTTTAGTTTAGTTTAGGTTTATTTTCAATATTTATTTTATTTATTTAGGTGTCACTTTAGTTCATTTTAGCTTTAGGTTTATGTTTTATTTATTTTAGTTTATGTTTATGTTTATTTATTTTGTTTCTTTTTGTTTATTATTATTATTTTTAGGTTTATTTTTTAGGTTTAGTTTTATTTAGGTTTTATTTTATTTTATTTTATTTTATTTTATAGGTTTACATTTAGTTTTTTATATTTATTTTAGGTATTTAATTTAGTTTAGTTATTTATTTTATTTATTAGGTTTAATTTTAGGTTTAGGGTTTGAGCAGAGTCATAGATTAGCAGGCCTGTGGTAGGGTTGATAGGTTGGTAGTAGGGAGGTGGGGTTAGTTTAAGATCTAGGCAGTGGTCATTTAGGTTATGGCCTCAGATAGTCAGTTAGGTAGGTTTAGGGTAGGTCAGTTTGGCCCAGGTTTAGGGTCTTTTTTTAGAGCCTAAATGATTTAGCTTAGGTTTAGAGTCAGAGCCTGTGAGCTCAGGGATCTGGGGCCTAGGGAAGGCCTGGGTGTCAGGTCAGTGGTCAGTGCAGGGGCGTGGCCTAGGTTTAGGAGGTTTAGTGTCAGTGTCAGGGTTTTTAATTAAAGAAACTGTAAGTAATTTAGTTCATTTAGCTCTTTATTTTTAGTTTATTTTATTTATTTTATTTAAGTATTTTTTTATTTTATATATTAGTTTATTTATTTTAAGTTTTATTTTATTTATTTTAGTTTTAGGTTTATTTTTTTAGTTTAGTTTTATTTTTATTTTATTTTTCATGTTTAGGTTTTATTTATTATTTTAAAGTTTAGGTTTAGTTTTTATTTTTTTATTTTTTTTTAGATTTTAGGATTTAGGTTTTTATTTTAGGTATATTTTTTTAGTTTATTTTTAATTTATTTACATTTTTTTTAGTTTATTTATTTTATTTAGTTGTTTTATTTATTTTAGTTTTATTTATTTTATTTTTAGTTTATTTTTTTTGAGTTTATTTTATTTTATTTTAGGTTTAGGTTTTTTTCTTAGTTTAGTTTTATTTTTTTTATTTATTTTTATTTTATTTTATGTTTACTTTTTTAGGTTTAGGTTTTAGTTTTATTTTTTATTTTATTTTTAGGTTTATTTTATTTTTAGGTTTAGTTTTTATTTTATTTAGGTCTTTTAATCTTTTAGTTTAGTTTAGGGTTTTATTTTGTTTTATTTTATTTTAGTTTTAATTTTTACTTTTTATTTTTTTAGGTTTAGGTCTAGGTTTTAATTTTAATTTAATTTATTTTATTATTTTATTATGGTTTAATTTTTTTATTTATTTTATTTTTAGGTTTTATTTTGTTTATGTTTAGGTTTTTTGGGTTTAGGTTTTTTTAGTTTAGGGTTAAATTTAGCAGTTTGTTTAGGTTTTGGGTTTAGGGTTTAGGGTTTGGGTTTGTGGTTTTAGTTTTAGGTTTTTTTTAGAGGTTTGGGTTTAGGGTTTAGGGTTTAGGTTTTAGGTTTAGGGTTCAGGTTTTAGTTTAGGATTTAGGGTTTTTAGTTTTTTTAATAGAGAACAACTTTAAAATCATCAACCAAGTAAGACACCGAACTTTCTAAGGCACAAGCAATGACATAAATAAAAAATGAGCTCGCATAGAGCAAATCAAAAACCCTAGATAAATAGAGCCTCTATAAAAGACAGTTTATAGAGGATGACCATTCTTTAGTTTCTCTAGTTCCGATTAGAACCACCTCGTCCTCTCGAGTAGCAGGATCCACCATCATATCCCTGATCTCTCCCTCCGCCACAACGACAGATGTAACCTCCATCGCTCCTTCCGCTTCCATAACCACACCACCACCTCCATATCCATTAGCACCTCCAAATCCCCACCACCACCACGATATCCGCCACCTCCACCGCCAGATCTAAACTGAGCTTGGTTAATGGTGATGTTCCTACTGTCAAAGTTGCACCCATTCTTATGGTTTAGGTTTAGGTTTAGGTTTATTAGGTTTTAGGGTTTAAGTTTATTTTTTAATTTATTTAGTTACTTTATGTTTAAGTTTAGGGTTTGGGGTTAAGGTTTAGCATTTAGTGTTTTGGGTTTATAGAGTTTAAAGTTTAGGGTTTAGTTTAAGTTTGCTTTTAGGGTTTAGGGTTTAGGTTTTATGGTTTTTAGGTTTTTTAGGTTTTGTGGGTTTAGGATTTAGGGTTTTTTTTTAAAATAAATTAAGTAAACCAATAGGTTTAGTTTATTTAGTATTTTAGTTTATTTATTTATTTTAGTTTATTTTATTTTTATTTTATTTAGGTTTATCTTTTATTTCTTTAGTTTAGTTTATTTATTTTAGGTTTATTTTTTTGTCTAGTTTTTATTTTAGTTTATTTTTTTAGGTTTAGTTTATTTTGAATGAGTTTTATTTTTATTTTATTTTAGGTTTAGGTTTTATTTTTATTTTAGGTTTAGGTTTAGGATTTTATTTTATTTTTTTAAGTTTATAGGTTTTATTTTAGGTTTATTTTTAGGTTTTTTTTTTTAGGTTTATGTTTTTATGTTTATTTTATTTTATTTTATTTTTTAGTTTTAGTTTATTTTAGTTTAGGTTTTAGGTTTTATTTATTTTTTAGTTTAGGTTTAGGTTTATTTTATTTTATTTTATGTTTAGGTTTATTTTATTTCATTTTATTTTTTTTATTTTATTTTATTTTAGGTTTTATTTTATTTTTATTTTTTGTTTTAGTTTTATTATATTTAGGTTTCTTTCTGGCTTTAAATATTTTTTTAGTTTAGATTAAGTTTTATTTAAGATATTTTAGTTTTTTTATTTTTTATTTTAATTTATTTTAGGTTTAGGTTTAGTTTTAGTTTTTTTATTTTATTTTATTCATTTATTTAGGTTTAGTTTATTAATTATATTTTATTATTTAGTTAAGTTTTAGGTGTAGGTGAGTTTAAGTAGAATTTTGGGGTCAGATTTGGTTAGGCTCAGGAGTGTCAGTTAGGGTTTGGATTTAGGGTTCAACCAGTTATTTTAGCCTTAACATCAGTTAACATTTAGTAGGAAGAAGGAGTTTAGGGTTTGGGTCCATGGTAGAAGGTTTAGTGGGAGAGGATTATGTTTGGCTAGTGGCCCAAGATTTAGGATCAGTTTGTTTAAATAAAAATTAGTTTAGTTAGTAGAAGTGGTAGTTTAGTTAGTTATTAGTTTAGGGTTTGTGGTTTTTAGGGTTTGGAGTTTGGGTTTAGTTTAGGTTTGGTTTTAGGTTTGATTTTAGTTTAGGTTTTAGGTGGTTTTAGGTTTATTAGGTTTAGTAGGGTTTAAGTATTTTGTTTTTTTTCAAGAGAGAATAAATTTAGATTCAACAATTCTTCTTTTCAATTTCATTAACCAAGTAACGTTTTCTTAGTTTACTTGGATAGAGTCAAAACCCTAGATGACTAATCATTTTATGACATATTTAGGTTTATTTAGTTTTAGGATTAGTTTTAGTAGGGTTTGGGTTTAGGTTTAGGTTTTTTAGGTTTTCTTTTTTTTTTAGTTTAGTTTTGGGTTTAGTGTTAGTTATAGGTTTAGTTTTTTTTTATTCCTTATTTTTAAAATTAAGTAAACTAGGTTTAGGTTTATTAGTTTACTTTTATTTATTTTAGTTTATTTCATTTTTATTTCATTTAGCTTTATTTTTATTTTTATTTAGTTTAGTTTATTTATTTTATGTTTTTTATTTTTGTTTATTTTTAGGTTTAGGTTTTGGTTTAGATTTATTTTTTAGTTATGTTTTATTTTAATTTTAATTTTTTGGTTTAAGTTTTATGTTTTATTTTAGTTTTAGGTTTAGTTTTTATTTAATATTTAGGATTAGGTTTTAGGTTTTGATTTTAGGTTTATTTTTATGGTTTATTTTTTAGTTTAGGGTTTAAAGTTTTTTAAAAACAAATTAAGTAAATTGGTAGGTTTAGGTTTATTTAATTTATTTAGTATATTTATTATGTATTTATTTTAAATTATTTTATTTTTATTTTTTTTTTTAAGGTTTTTTATTTATTTTATTTTATATTTAGTTTATTTTAATTTTATTTAAAGTTTTTTTTGATTTTATTTAGGTTTTTTTTAGGTTTATTTTAATTTTTTATATATTTTGTTTATTTTATTTTAATTTTAGTTTTTTAATTTTATTTTATTTTATTTATTTAGGTTTAGTTTTAGGTTTTTTATTTTAGGTTTTAGTTTATTTTTTTTTATTTAGTATTTTATTTAGTGTTTAGTGTTATGGCAGGTTTAGGTTTTGGGTTTATGGTTTAGGTTTTATTAGGTTTATTTAGGCTTTTATTAAGGTTAAGATTTTTTTAAAATTTAGGGTTTTTAGGGTTTAAAGATTTAGTGTTAGGTTTTATTTTTATTATTTTTTATTTTTATTTTAAATTAAGTAAACTTGTAGGTTTATTTTATTTAGTTTATTTCATTTTTATTTTATTTAAATTTATTTTTTATTTTTATTTAGTTTAGTTTATTTATTTAGTTTTTATTTTAGTATATTTTAGGTTTTATTTAGATTTATTTTTAGTTTAGTTTTATTTTTATTTATTTTATAGGTTTAAGTTTTATGTTATATTTTAGTTTAGGTTTAGGTTTTATTTTATTATTTTAGGATTAGGTTTTAGATTTTTATTTTAGGTTTATGTTTAGGTTTTATTTTGTAGTTTAGGTTTAGGTTTTTTTAAAAAAATTAAGTAAAGATAGTTAGGTTATTTATATTTAATATATTTTCTTTCTTTATTTTATTTATTTATTTTACAAATAATTAATTTTAATTATATTTAGGTTTATTTATTTAGTTTAGATTTTTTTTTATTTTGGTTTATTTTTTTAGTTTTATTTTATTTTATTTTAGGTATAGTTTTATTTTTATTATTAGTTTAGGTTATTATTTTATTTTTTTAGGTTTTATTTTAGGTTTTTATTTTAGGTTTATTTTTTTTTTTTTTACTTTAGCTTTATATTGTTATTTATTTTATTTTTTATTTTTTTGTGTAGGTTTAGTTTATTTATTTTATTTTAGTTTTTATTTTATTTTTATTTTATTTATTTATTTTAGGATTATGTTTTTTTTAGATTTTTAGGTGTTATTTTATTTATTTTAGGTTTTATTGTTTATTTTTAGGTTTATTTTATTTAGTTTATTTTATTATTTTATTATTTTATTTTTTATTTTAGTTTTATTTTTAATTTATTTAGTTTATTTTAATTATGTTTATTTTAGGTTTTATTTTATTTTAGTTTAGTTTTATTTCATTTTAATTTTTATTTAGGTTTGGTTTATTTACTTTTAGTTTATAGTTTTAGTTTATTTAGTTTTCTTTATCTTTTATTTATTTATTTTAGGTTTATTTTATTTAGGTTTTGGGCTTTAGTTTTTTTTTTATTTAGGTTTTAGATTTTGTGGTTTAGTGTTTATGTTTAGTTTAGGTTTTTTAGTTTAGTTTAGAGTTTATTTTTTTTTCATTTTTAGGTTTAGTTATTTATTTTAGGTTTGGGTTTTAGGGTTTTAGGTTTAGGGATTTTGTTTTTAGGGTAAGGTAGTTTTTAGGTTTAGTTTTAGTTTTAGGGTGTTTTAGGGTTTAGGGTTTTTATTTTTTTTTATTTTTTTTATTTTATTATTTTATTATTTTATTTTTTTAAAAAATTTAAGTTTATTTTTAGGTTTATTTATATTTTTTTTATTTATATTTTATTTTATTTTATTTTATTTAGTATTTTATTTTATTTAGTTTATTTTATTTTAGTTTAGGTTTTTTTTAGTTTATTTTTTTGTTTAGTTTAGCTTTATGTTTATTTTTCATTTATTATTTTTATTTTATATTTAGGTTTAGGTTTTATTTTTTTATTTTAGATTTAGGTTTATGTTTATTTTATTTTTAGGTTCAGTTTTTTTTTAGGTTTTTTATTTTAGTTTATTTATAAGTTTTATTTTTAGTTTATGATTTAGATCTTTTAAAAAAAATTAAGTAAACCAGTAAGTTTAGGTTTATTTTAATTTATTTTGATTTTGCATTTTATTTAGGTTTTTATTTTATTTAGTTTAGTTTATTTATATTAGGTTTATTATTTTAGGTTTTTTTATTTTAGTTTATTTTTAGGTTTAGGTTTAGTTTAGTTTATTTTTTAGTTTAGTTTTCTTTTAATTTTATTGGTTTAGGATTTATTTTTATTATATGGTTTAAGTTTAGGTTTTATTTTTTTTAAGTTTAGGTTTTAGGATGCTATTTTATGTTTTTCTAGGTTATATTTTTTAGTTTTTTTACGCTTATTTTCTTTTTTTTTAATTTATTTTATTTCTTTAGGTTTAGTTTAGTTTAGTTTATTTAGGTTTAGGTTTATTTTTATATTTTAGTTTAGGTTTAGGTTTATTTTATTTTGTTGATTTTATTTTTATTTTAGGTTAATTTTTTTTAGTTTAGAGTTTAGGTGTTATTTTTATTTATTTGTAAGTTTATTTTTATTTTATTTTTAGGTTTAGATTTTATTTAGTTTTATTTTATTTATTTATTTTATTTTATTTTAAGTTTAATTTTTTATTTATTTATTTTTTTTATTTTATTTATTTTGGTTTAGTTTATTTTATTTATTTTATTTTGTTTTCTTTTATTTTTATTTTATTTTAGGTTTAGTTTAGTTGTTTAGGATTTTATTATTTATTTTTATCTTTTGTTATTTAGGTTTATGTTTGGATTTATGGTTTATGGTTTATGGTTTATAGGGTGTAGTTTTGGGGTAGGGTTTAGAGTCTGAGGTTGTTTAGGTTTTGTGCCTAGGTTTACATTTAGTTTAGGATTTAGGGTAAGATTTAGGTTTATGGTTTTTAACCCAGTTTAGTCAGAGTGGGGTTTAGGGGGGTGGTATGGTAGGATTAGGTAGGGTTAGGTTTGTGGTTTGGGGTGGTCATTAGGGAGTTGTGCCTGTGGTAGGGTTAGGTTTTTTTATTTATTTTATTTTTCTTAAGTTAAGTAAAATGGTAGGTTTAGGTTTATTTATTTTTTTTTGTTTTATTTATTTTAGTTTATTTTATTATTTTATTATTTTAGGTTTATTTTAATTTATATTTAGTAAAATTTATTTATTTTAGTTTAGGTTTTTTATTTTAGTTTTATTTTTAAATTAGTTTAGGTTTAGGTAGTTTATTTTTTTAGTTTTATTTTTACTTTTTTTTTAGGTTTAGGTTTTATTTTTATTTTAGGTTTAGGTTTAAGTTTTTATTTTAGGTTTAGGTTTTTTGTTTTTATTTTAGATTTATTTTTAGGTTTTAATTTTTAGTTTAGGTTTAGGTTTATTTTTTTATATTTTTTTATTTATTCTAGGATAAGGTTTATGTTTTATTTATTTTATTTTAAATTTAGGTTTATTTTATTTTTATTTGAAGTTTAGGTTTTTTTTGTTTTGGATTAAGGTTATATATTTTTATTTATTTTTAGGTTTATTTTTTAGGTTTAGGTTTTTATTTAGTTTTTATTTTATTTTATTTTAGGTTTATTTTATTTTTATTTAGGTTTTTTATTTTTTAGTTTAGTTTAAGTTTTTTTTATTTTATTTTAGTTTAGTTTTTATTTTTTATTTTATGTTCATTTTAGGTTTAGGTTTTAGGTTTAGGTTTAGGTTTTAGTTTATATTTTATTTATTTTATATTTTTTTATTTTATTTTGGTTTAGGTTTTTTCATTATTATATTTTTATGTTTTATTTAGTTTAGGTTTAGGTTTTCTACTTTTTAGGGTTTAGGGTTTAGGGTTAGTTTAGGGTTTAGGGAGTAGGGTTTAGAGTTTAGGGTTTAGGATTAGTTATAAGGTTTAAGGTTTATTTTAGGTTTTAGGGTTTAGGGTTTAGGGTTTAGCATTTTAGTGTTTAGGGTTTAGGTTTAAGGATTTTAGGGTTTAGGGCTTAAGGTTTGTTTAGGTTTAAGGGTTATGGTTCAAGTTTTAGTTTAGGGTTTAGGATTTTTGGTTTTTTTTTAAAAGAGAGCAAATTCTGATTCAACATTTCTTCTTTTCGAATTCATCAACCATGTAACACATGAAGCTTTCTAAGACACAAGCGATAACATAAATAAAAAATGAGTATGCATAGAACAAATAAAAACCCTAGATAACTAGAACTATTTCTACTATAAAGAAAGAGTTCCATAAGCAACAGAACGGATCGACCATTTTTTAGTTTCTCTAGTTCTGAGCAAAACTGCCCCGGACTCTCGAGTAATGGGGTCCACCATCATTTCCCGAATCTCTCCCTCCATCATCACCATGGCTATAACCTCCGTTGCTCCTGCTGCCTCCATAACCATGACAACTCCAATCACCTCCTCCATATCCTCAAACACCTCGAGATCCCCCACCACCACTTTTTTTAAATCAAAAGTGGGAGAATTGCCAAAAAGTTAGGGATACAAGGTCCTTAAAGGGGATAAATCTTTGAAATGCTATTTATAAAGCTACAGTTAGCCTAAAGATATAAATCCCCAGCCTGTTATAAGAAAACCAAAGCAAAAGAAAGAAAAGACAAAAACTAAGAAAGAAACATCACAAAATTCCAAGAAGGGCTGCCAAAGCCATTGATTTCTCAAAATCTTCTGAGAGATGCACAAACCACCTATAGCCCCAAAACCTGCCACAAATTGGAAAAGAACTTAAGATAGAGATAAGCATCTAGAAATAAGGATAAGCTAAGTACACAAAAGAAACAAATTGATAAAAATCTTAGATAAGGCTCAGGCTCAGTCACATTTATCTCAATGGGTTACATGATATGCGAGCATCCAAACTTCAGAAGAAGGGTTACAATCACATATGGTGCTACCAACCAAAAGGATAATTGGGGAAACATCCACCGGCCATATTAACTTACCCCGATTAAACCAAATAGCCAATAGCCAAGAGCTAGCCAAGTTCTAGTATTTATCATCCAGATTATATAGGCAACTAACCAGTAAAACATCTAGCCAATCCATAGTAAAGCAACCAACCAAACAAAGCAGTAGCCAAGAAATAGCCACCAACAAAGCCACCCAAAACAAACAAAAAAACCAAAGGTAAAAAATCATAAATTCAAGCAGATCCACCAACCAATAGCACAGTTGCAACCAGCAATCAAGGCCACCTAGCCAAACATAGTAGCAGGAATCAACAGATATATCAATAGAGCCAAGAATAGCCAAAACCACAAACAAGTTCATCCCATAACAGAAAAAATGACAAGCCAATGGGCCATCTAGCCAAGAGGCAAGCACCACAAAAAAACTTCAAAAAACCACCAGAAAAGGGGAACAAAAACTAGATAGCAAATAACATCTCTAGAGAGAGTAACTACCTAAGAAGGAACAAAGCCAATGCTAAGCTCAACCAATAATCATAACACCAAATAGTCAAAGTTGAAAGCAAAAGGCTAGGAAATATGATAGCCATCAAGCAACCACCAGCCAATAAACCCTCACAAGGAAAAGAAGAGGCTAGGAAAAAAGGCAAACAAGCAAGCTCTGAAGCCTGCCAATCACCAGGCCATCCTAAAACCAACATAGTAGGAGACCAACAAGAATAGAGAGCCACCAAAACTAGAGGGCAACCAAAGCTCAGTACCAACTAGAAATAATCTAGACCTCAATCAAAAGGAGATACCATTCTTAGGGTTCAAGTTTAGGTTTATTAGGTTTTAGGGCTTAAGTTTATTCTTTAATTTATTTAGTTAATTTATGTTTAGGTTGAGGGTTTATGGTTTTTTAGGGTTTAGGATAGGGTTTAGGTTTGGGTTTAAGGTTTTGAGTTTAAAGTTTATGGTTTTAGGTTTATGAATTTAGGATTACGGTTTAGGGTTTAGGGTTTAGGGTTTAGGATTTTAGGGTTTAGGGTTTAGTAGGTTCTAGGCTTAGGGTTTAGGTCTTAGGTTTAGCGTGTAGGATTTAGAGATTATGGTTTTTTTTGTAAAAAATAAAATAATAAGTAATCTGATAGGTTTAGGTTTATTTAGTTTATTTTATTTTTATATTTTTATTTTGGTTTATTTTTTATTATTTATTTTTATTTAGTTTATTTATTTTAGGTTTATTTATTTTAGTTTAGGTTTTTATTTTAGTTTATTTTTTAAGTTTTCATTTATTTTTTGTAGAGTTTTATTTTTTAGGTTTATGTTTATTTTTTATTTTTAGGTTTAGGTTTAGGTTTTTATTTTATTTTTTTAGGTTTATGTTTTAGATTTTTATTTTAGGTTTATTTTTAGGTTTTATTTTTTAGTTTAGGTTTAGGTTTATTTTTAGTTTATTTTATTTATTTAGTTTAGTTTTTATTTTATTTTTAGTTTATATATTAGTTTAGGTTTATTTTATTTTTTTATTTTTATTTTTGGTTTAGGTTTTTTTAGTTTAGGGTTTAGGTTTTATTTTAAGGTTTATTTTTTAGGCTTAGGTTTTTATTTTATTTTATTTTAGATTTATTTTATTTTATTTTACGTTTAGTTTTTATTTTATTTAGGTTTTTTATTCTTAGGTTTATTTTATTTTTCAATTTAGTTTAGTTTTATTTATTTTATTTTATTTTATTATCATTAGTTTATTTTATTTTATTTTAGGTTTAGGTTTTAGGTTTTAGTTTAGCTTTGATTTTATTTTATTTTTAATTTTATTTAGGTTTAGGTTTTTATATTTATTTTATTTATAAGTTTTATTAAGTTTTAGGTTTTAGGTTTTAGTTTTAAGGTTTAGGTTTAGGGTTTATTTTAGGGTTTAGAGTTTAGGGATTAGGTTATAGGTTTTGGGGTTTAGGTTTATGTTAGGGTTTAAGTTTTAAGATTTAGGGTTTAGGGTTTAGGGTTTAGCATTTACATTTTAGGTTTAGGATTCAGGTTTTAGTTAAGGGTTTGGGTTTTTGTTTTTTTAACAGAGAACAAATTCATATTCATCATTTCTTCTTTTTGTTTTCGTCAACCAAGTAACATAACAAGTTTTGTAAGACACAAGTGAAGACATAAAAAAATTGAGCACTCAGAGAAAATCAAAATCCCTAGATAACTAGAACCATCTCTATTATAAAGACATAGTTCCATAATCAGCAGATCGAATCGGTCATTCTTTAGTTCCCATTCCCATCCCACTCTCGAGTGGATACACCATCATATCCCCGATCTCTCCTTCCACCACCAACACAGCTGTAACCTTCGTCGCTCCCCCTGCCTCCATAACCACCACTGCTTTGGATGCCACCTCCATATCCATCAACACCTCCAGATCCCCCACCACCACTGAGATAACGATCGCATTAGCCTTCACCTCCCAGATTTAGACTAACTGGTTGATGATGTTCATGCCCAAGGTTCTTCCCATTTTAGGGTTTAGGTTTTTTAGGTTTTTAGTTTAGGTTTATTTTTTAGGTTTTAGGTTTAGGTTTACTTTTTTTAGTTTTAGGTTTAGGTTTAGGGTTTGGGGTTTAGGGTTTAGGGTTTAAGGTTAGTGTTTAGGGATTAGGATTTAGGGTTTAAGGTTTAGGATTTAGGGCTTTTTAGGGTTTAGGGTATATGGTTGTAGATTTAGGGTTTAGGGTTTAGTTTTTATGATTTAGGGTTTATGATTTTTTTAAAATTAAATAAACCGGTAGGTTTAGGTTTATTTATTTTATTTTTTATTTATTTTAGTTTAATTTATTTTTTATTTTTATTTAGGTTTATTTTTTATTTTTATTTAATTTAGTTTATTTATTTTACATTTCTTTATTTTAATTTAAGTTTTTTATTTTTATTTATTTTTTAGGTTTAGGTTTATGTTTATTTTTAGTTTAGTTTTATTTTTTATTTTTAGGTTTAGGTTTTATTTTTTATTTTAGGTTTAGGTTTAGGTTTTTATTTTATTTTTTGAGGCTTTGGTTTTAGGTTTTTATTTTAGGTTTATTTTTAGAGTTTATTTTATAATTTTTGTTTAGATTTATTTTTAATTTATTTTATTTTATTTTGTTTAGAGTTTGGTTTAAGTTTTGTTTATTTTAGGTTTAGGTTTAGGTTTTATTAATTTTAGTTTAGGTCTAGCTTTATTTTATTTTTCTTTTAGGTTTATGTTTTTCTAGTTTAGGGTTTAGATTTTATATTTTATTTATTTTTAGGTTTTATTTTTGGGTTTTTTAGGTTTAAGTTTTATTTAGTTTTATTTTATTTTTTATATATTTATTTTATTTTTATTTTAGGTAAAATTTTTATTTTATTTATGTTTTTTTTATTTTTTTAGTTTAGTTTAGGTTTTTATTTAATTAATTTATTTTATTTTTCCTTATGTTTAGGTTTAGCTTTTAGTTTATGTTTTATTTTATTTTATTTTTTTATTTTGGTTTTGGTTTATTTATTTATTTTCTTATTAGGTTTTATTTAGTTTAGGTTTTTTTTTTAGTAGGGTTTAGGGTTTGGGGTTGTGGTTTGGGTTTAGGGCTTGGGTTTAGGGTTTAGGGTTTAGGGTTTGGGGTTTGGGGTTAGGGTTTATTTATTTATTTATTTATTTTCAGATTTTTAGGTTTAGGTTTTATTTATTTTATTTTTATTTTATTTTAGGTTTATTTCATTTTATTTTAGGTTTAGTTTTATATTATTTAGTTTTTTTATTTTAATTTAGTTTAGGTTTTATTTATTTTATTTTAGTTTAGTTATTTTTTTTTGGGTTTAGTTTAGGTTTATGTTGTATTTTATGTTTTATTTTATTTTATTTTTCTTTATTTATTTAGGTTTTCTTTTATTTTATTTTAGGTTTTATTTAGTTTAGGTTTTAGGTTTTATTTTAATTTTATTTTAGGTTTTATATTTAGGTTTTTTTTATTTTATTTTATTTTATTTAATTTAGGTTTTTAGTTTAATTTTATGTTTAGAATAAGTTTTATTTATTTTAGTTTTGTTTATTTAGTTTAGGATTAGGTTTATTTTATTTTTATTTTAGGTTTAGTTTTTTTTATTTAGGTTATTTTTTATTTATTTTTAAGTTTATATTTTAGGTTTTTTTTTATTATTTTATTTTATTATAGATTATTTTAAGTTTTTTTATTTATTTTATCATTTTATTTATGTTTTGTTCTTAGATTTATTTCTTTAGTTTAGGTTTATTTATTTTATTTTTTAATTTATTTTAATTAGTTAATTTTATTTTTTAAGGTTTAGGTTTAAGTTATTTATTTTATTTTTATGTTTAGTTTAGTTTAGGTTTTGGTTTTAGGTTTGGGGTTTAGGGTTTCAGGGTTTAGGGTGGGGTCTGGCCTCAGGTTTAGGGTCAGTTAGGCTCAGGGTTTGTGTGTTTTTTAGAGTTTAGGTTTTAGAGTAGATAGGTGGGTGGGTTAGAAGATTTTAGGTTAAGTTAGTTTAGGGTTTAGTGTGGTTAGTTTTTAGGGTTTTAGGGTTTAGTTTAGGGAGGTTTAGTGGTTTATGGTTTTAGGGTTTAGGTTTAGGTTTTAAGATTTAGGGTTTAGGGTTTAAGATTTGGGGGTTTGGGCAGGGTTGAGTTTAGGTTTGTTGGGTTTAGGGTTTAGGGTTTTTATGGCTTAGGGTTTAGGGTTTAGGTTTTAGGTTTAGAGTTTAGTATTTTTTATTATTATTATTTTTTTAATAAAGAACAAATTTAGTTTCAACATTTCTTCTTTATGATTTCATCAACCATGTATCACACAAAGTTTTCTAGGACACAAGTGATGACATAGATTAAATGTGAGCATGCATAGAGCAAATCAAAAACCCTAGATAACAAGAACTATCTCAACTGTAAAGTCATAGTTCCAAAAGCAGCAGAACGGATTGGTCATTCTTGAATTTCTCCAGTTCCCATCAGAACCACCCTGGTGTCTCAAGTAGTGGGATCCACCATCATATCCTCGATCTCTCCCTCTGCCACCACCATGATTGTAACCTCCGTCCCTCCTCCTGCCACCATAACCACCACTGCTCCGACCACCACCTCCATATCCACCAGCACATTCAGATCCCCCACCACCACTACTATAATTGCACCTCCACGCAGGATATGGACTGAGCCTGGTTGACGGTGATGGTCCTGCCACTAAGGTTCTACCAATTCTTAGGGTTGTTTAGGTTTAGGTTTATTAGATTTTAGGCTTTAGGATTATTTTTTTTAATTTGTTACTTTAGCTTAGTTTATGGTTTAGGTTTAGGATTTAGGGTTTAAGGTTTAGGGCTTAGGGTTTCGGTTTTTTTTTTTCAAAAAAATTAAGAAAATAGGTAGGTTTAGGTTTACTTAGTTAATTATTTATTTATTTTCTTTTTATTTTTTATTTTTGTTTACATTTAATTTTATTTTAGTTTAGTTTTTTTTAGGTTTAGTTTTTTTAGTTTAGTTTAGGTTTTTATTTATTTTATTTTAGTTTAGTTTTTATTTTTTATTATAATTTATTTTTAGTTTTAGGTTTAGTTTAGTTTAGGTTTTAGTTTAGGTTTTTATTTTATTTTATTTAGGTTTAGGTTTTTATTTATTTTATTTGTTTTATTTTGTTTAGAGTTTAGGTTTCAAGTTTTGGGTTTACTATTTATGGTTTGGGGCTTTAGTTGTAGGTTTAGGTTTTAGGGTTTATTTTGTGAGTTTAGGGTTTTGGTTTAGCATTTAGGGTTGGGTGTAGGTTTGTATAAGATTATGTTTAGGTTTGGCCTGGGACGTTAGTTTTAGGGTTTGGGTTTAGGTTTAAGGTTTAGGTTTAGTTTAGGGTTTTGTGGGTTAGGGTTTAGGGTCAGTTTTAGGATGATTTAGGATTTAGGTTTAGGGTTTATGGTTTGGGGTTTTATTTTTTTAAATTATAAAAATGGTTTAGGTTTATTTAGTTTATTTATTATTTAATTTAGTTTATTTTTAATTTTAATTTTATTTATTTTTTTTATTTCATTTAGTTTTATTTTAGATTAGTTTTTCTATTTTAGTTATTTTTTTTAGGCTTAAGTTTATGTTTAGGTTTATTTTTTAGTTTAGTTTTATTTTCATTTTATTTTTAGGTTTAGGTTTTTATTTTAGGTTTAAATTTAGATTTTATTTCATTTTTAAGTTAGGTTTTAGGGTTTTATTTTAGGTTTAGTATTTTATTTATTTAGTTTAGGTTTAGGTTTAATTTTACTTTTATTTAGTTTAGGTAGGTTTTGTTTATTTTAGGTTTAGGTTTTATTTATTTTACTTTAGTTTATTTTAGTTTAGGTTTAGGTTTATTTTATTTTGTTTATTTTAAGGTTAGGTTTTATTTTATTATTTTATTTTATTTTAATTTTTATTTTAGGTTTAATTTTTCTTTATTTAGGTTATTTTAATTTTATGTTTATTTTATTTTTTAGTTTAAGTTTTATTTATTTTATTTTAGTTTTGTTTTTATTTTTATATTATTATTTAGGTTTAGGTCTAGGTTTTAGTTTAGGTTTTTATTTTAATTATTTAATTTTATTTAGTTTTAGATTTTTATATTTATTTTATTTTTTGGTTTTATTTAGTTTAGGTTTAGTTTTATATAAGTTTTTTGTGTTTATGGTTTAGGGTTATAGGTTTTTTTTAGGGTTTAGGGTTTAGGTTTTAGTGTTTAGGGTTTAACATTTTAGGGTTTAATGTTTAGGGTTTGGGTTTAGGGTCTGGGGTTTAGGTTTAGCAAGTGTTTTAGTTAGGGTGGGTTTGGGGTTTAGGGTTAGGGCTTTCTTCTTTTTTTTATTTTTTTATTTAAATTAAGTAAACTAGTAGGTTTAAGTTTATTTATTTATTTTTTATTTATTTATATTTATTTTATTTTTTATTTTTATTTAGTTTTATTTTTATTTCCATTATTATTTAGTTTTTATTTAGTTTTATTTTTATTTTCATTTTCATTTAGTTTTTATTTATTTTTATTTTATTTTAGTTTAGGTTTAATTTATTATTTATTTTAGTTTTAATTCTTATTTTTATTTAGGTTTTTTATTATTAGTTTAGTTCAGGTTTTTATTTATTTTTTTCAATTTAGTTATTTTTTTTTCATTTTAGGTTTAGGTTTAGGTTTAGGTTTTTAGCTTTTTAGGGTTTAGAGTTTATGGTTTTGCTTTATGGTTGGGGTGGGTTTAGGTTTTAGGGTTAAGGGATTAGGGTTTTTTTAGTATTTAGGGTTTAGGGTTTGGGTTTTAGCATTTAGGATTTAGGGTTTAGGGTTTATATTTTTTTATGGTTTAGGGTTTAGAGTTTAAGTTTTACGTTTATAGTTCAGGTTTTAATTTAGGGTTTAAGGTTTTTAGTTTTTTTTTTAACAGAGAACAAATTCAGATTCAATATTTCTTATTTTTGTTTTAATCAACCAAGTAACACACCAAGTTTTCTAAGACACTAGTGACGACATAGATCAAAACTGAGAATGTATAGACCAAATTAAAAACCCTAGATAGCTAGAACTATCTCTACTGTAAAGACACAATTCCATAAGCAATAAATTGGATCATTCTGTTCTTCAATTTCTGCAATTCCCATCAGAACACCCCGACCTCTCAAGTAGTGGGATCCACCATCTTATCCTCGATCTCTCTCTCCGTCACTACCATGACTGTAACCTCTGTCGCTCTTCCCGCCTCCATAAAAACCACTACTCTGACCACCACTTCCATGTTCACCAACACCATTAGATCCCCCACTAGCACTGCAATAACCTTTGCCAATTCTAGACTGAACCTAGTTGATAGTGATGTACATGTCATCAAGGTTCTGCACATTCTTAAGGTTTAGGTTTAGGTTTAGTTTTATTAGGTTTTAGAGTTTAGGTTTATTTTTTAATTTATTTAGTTTGTTTAGGTTTAGGTTTAGGGTTTGGGGAGTTTGTGTTTTTAGTGTTGTGGTTTATTTTGTAGGGTTTATGCTTTTAGTTTAGTTTATGGTTTAGGGTTTATGCTTGGTTTTAGGATTTAGAGTTTGGGTTTAGGGTTATGGTTTATAGGATTTAGGGTATTTAGGTTTGTAGGTTTAGGGTTTTAGGGTTTAAGGTTTAGGATTTGAAGGTTTTAAAAAAATTTAAAAACCATTCAAATTTATTTAGTTTCTTTTATTTATTTTAATATTTTATTTTTATTTTATTTATGTTTATTTTTTATTTATATTAGTTTGTTTATTTACTTTAGGTTTATTTATCTTAATTTAGGTTTTTCATTTTTAGGTTTAAGCAGTTTAGGTTTTAGTTTTAGGGTGGGGGTAGGGTTTGTTTAGGGTTGTATTTTTTTTAGGCTCAGTGGTTTAGCCCAGGTAGGTTTAGCCGGTTAGTGTGTTTAGGGTCTGAGGTTTAGGGTTTAGAGATTAGGGTTTTAGGGTTGTGGTCAGGGTTAGGGTTAAATTTAGTGGGTTTAAGAATCAGTTTTATGGTTTAGGATTTAGGGTTTAATGTTTAGGGTTGGGTTTTGTGGTCAGGTTTAGAGGTCTTAGTTTAGGTGGGTAGTTTAGGGTTTAGTTTTAGGTTTTTTAGGATTTAGTGTTTAGGGTTTAGGGTTTAAGGGTTTTTTTTAATTAAAGAATCACAGTTTTTTTATTTTATTTATTTATTTTAGATTTTATTTAGGTTTATATTTTTTTTTATTTAGTTTATTTATTTATTTTGGTTTAAAAATTTTGGTTTTAGTTTATTTTTTAGGTTTAAGTTTAGGTTTGATTTTTTTAGTTTAGTTTTATTTTTTTTATTTTTAGGTTTAGAATTTATTTTTTATTAGGTGTAGGTTTAGGCTTTTATTTTACTTTTTTTAGGTTTAGATTTTAGGTTTAATTTTAGGTTTTCTTTTTTAGTTTAGATTTTGGTTTATTTTTAGTTTATTTTATTTTATTTAGTTTAGGTTTAGGTTTAGGTTTAGTTTAGTTTATTTAAATTTAGGTTTAGGTTTATTTTATTTTTATTTTAGGTTTATTTTTTAATTTATAGGTTTTATTTTTTATTTTTTTTTTTTAAGTTATATTTTAAGGTTTATTATTCAAGTTTAGGTTTTATTTAGTTTTATTTTATTTTATTTTTTGATTTTATTTTTATTATACGTTTAAGTTTTACTTTTAGGTTTATTTTATTTTTTAGTTTAGTTTAGAATTTTATTTCATTTATTTTAATTTAATTTTTATTTTCTATTTTATTAGATTTTGAGGTTTAGGTTTTTATTTTATTTTTTTAGGTTTACATTTTAAGTTTTCATTTTAGGTTTGTTTTTTAGTTTTATTTTTTTTGTTTAAGTTTAGATTTATTTTTAGTTTATTTTATTTTATTTAGTTTAGGTTTATGTTTAGGTTTTTTATTTATTTTAGTTTAGGTTTAGTTTATATTATTTATTTAATTTTATTCTTAGGTTTATTTTTTAGTTTAGTTTAGGTTTTATTTATTTATTTATATTTTATTAGTTTATTTTATTTTATTTTTAGGTTTAGGTTTAGATTTTTATTTTATTTTATTTTTTTATCTTATTTAGGTTAAAGTTTTTTATTTATTTTATTTTTGTTTTTATTTAGTTTAGCTTTAGGTTTTAGGTTTAGTTTTAGGGTTTTAGGTTTAGGGTTAGGGGTTTTGTAGGTTTAGTGTTTAGTGTTTAAGTTTAGGGTTTATAGTTTAGTGGTTTAGGATTTAGGGTTTTAGGGTTTAGCATGTACATTTTAGGTTTAAGGTTCACATTTTAGTTTAGGGTTTCAGGTTTTTATTTTTTTTTAACAAAGAATAAATTGATATTCAACATTTCTTCTTTTTGATTTCATCAACCAAGTAACAAACCAAGGTTTTTTAAGACACAAGAGAAGACATAAATAAAAAATGAGCACTCATATAGAAAATAAAAACCCTAGGTAACTAGAACTATATATACTATAAAGACATAATTCCAAAAGCAATAGATTGAATCGATCGCTCTTCAGTTTCTCCAGTTACCATAAGAACCACCTTGGCCTCTCGAGTTGCAGGATCCACCATCATATCCCCAATTTCTCCCTCCGCCACCACCACGGCTGTAACCTTCGTCGTTCCTCCCGACTCTATAACCACCACTGATCACCAGCACCTCCATATCCACCAACACCTCCATATCCCCCACCACCACTGTGATAATGGCCCCATCCTCCCACTACCGATCTGGGACTCAGTCTACGATGATGTTCTGCCATCAAGGTTAATTTAGGTTGTTAGGTTTGTTTTAGGTTTAGGATTTAGGTTTAGGTTTATTAGGTTTTAGGATTTGTGCTTACTTTTAATTTATTTAGTTATTTTAGGTTTAGGTTTAGGTTTGGGGTTTAGGGTTTAGAGGTGTTTAAGATTTATGTTTAGGTTTGTGGTTTTAGGGTTTAGGGTTTTAGGGTTTATGCTTTAGGATTAGGGTAGTGTTATGGTTTAGGTGGGTTTAGGTTTATGGTTGTTTATTTTGTGGTTTAGGGTTTAGGGTTTAGGTTTTGGATTTAGGGTTTATGATTTTTTTAAAAAATTAAGTAAACTTGTAGGTTTAGGTTTATTTAGTTTATTTTTATTTATTTTAGTTTATTTCATTTTTTTTATTTCATTTAGTTTATTTATTTTAGTTTAGATTTTTTATTTTTGTTTATTTTTTAGGTTTATGTTTAGGTTTAGGTTTATTTTTTTAGTTTAGTTTTATTTTTATTTTATTTTTTAGGTTTAGGTTTTTTTTTATGTTTAGGTTTATGTTTTTATTTTATTTTTTTATGTTTAGGTTTTAGGTTTTTATTTTAGGTTTATTTTTAGATTTAATTTTTTAGTTTTGGTTTAGGTTTATTTTAGTTAATTAAATTTATTTTATTTACCTTTAGTTTAGGTTTAGTTTTTTTAGTTTAGGTTTTATTTATTTTAGTTTAGTTTAAGGTTTATTTTAAATTTATTTTATGTTTAGTTTTTTTTAGTTTAAGGTTTAGGTTTTATTTTTTATTTATTTTTACATTTTTGTTTATTTTTTATTTTATTGTTTTATATTTATCTTATTTTTAATTAAGATTTAGTATTTATTTTATTTAGGTTTTTTATTTTTTTTAGTTTAGTTTAGGTTTTTATTTATTTTATTTTAGTTTAATTTTATTTTATTTTATTTTCTTTCTATGTTTAGGTTTAGGTTTTAGTTTATGTTTTTATTTTATTTTAGTTTTATTTTATTTTGGTTTAGGTTTTTTATTTTATTTTGATATAATTTTTTTTATTAATTTTAATCTTAGGTTTTATTTAGTTTAGGTTTAGGTTTTTAGCTTTTTAGGGTTTAGGGTCAGGGGCTTAGGGTAGTTTAGGGTTTGGGGTTTGAGGGTTTAGGGTTATGTTCACGAGGTGGGGTTTGGGTTTAGGGTTTAGGGTTTTGGGTTTAGGGTTCTGGTTTAGGGTTTTATTTAGGGTTTAGGGGTTTTATCTATTAATTTTTTATTTATTTTAGATTTATTTTTTTAGGTTTAGGTTTTATTTTGTTTTATTTTATTTTATTTTAAGTTTAGTTCATTTTATTTTAGGTTTAGTTTTTATATTATTTTTTTTTATTTTTTAGTTTAGTTTAGTGTTTTATTTATTTTATTTTAGTTTAGTTTTTTCTATTTGGGTTTAGGTTTACGTTTAGGCTGTAGTTTTTATTTTTTTTTATTTAAGTTTAGTTTTTTATTTATTTTATTTTTAGGTTTTAAGTTTTTATTTTTTAGTTTAGGTTTGGGTTTGTTTTTAGTTTAATTTTATTTATTTAGTTTGGGATTTAGGTTTAGTTTATTTTAGGTTTAGGTATAGGTTTTATTTATTTTAATTTAGTTTATTTTAGTTTAGATTTAGGCTTATTTATTTTGTTTATTTTATTTTTATTTTAGGTTTAGGATTTTCTTAATTTAGGGTTTAGGTTTTATTTTTTTTATTTATTTTTAGGTTTTATTTTTAGGTTTATTTTTATGTTTAGGTTTTTATTTATTTTTATTTTATTTTATTTTAGGCTTACTTTAAGTTTATTCTATTTTTATTTTACGTTTAGTTTTTATTTTATTTAGGTTTTTCATTCTTAGGTTTATTTTATTTTTTTATTTAGTTTAGGTTTTTATATATTTTATTTTAGTTTATTTTATTAGTTTATTTATTTATTTTTAGTTTAGTTTATTTTATTTTTATTTTAGTTTTAGCTTAGGTTTAGGTTTTGGTTTTTGTGGTTTAGGTTTTATGGTTTAATTTTAGGGTAGTTTAGTTTAGGTTTGGTTTGATTAGGGTTTAGGGTTTAGGTTGGTTTAGGGTTTAGGTTTAGGGTTGGTTTTTGGGTTAGTTTATGGTTTGTGGTTTAAAGTTTTGGTCAGTGCCTAGTTTTTTTAGGGTTTTGGTTTAGGGTTTAGGGTTTTAGGGTTTAGAGTTTAGGTCTGGGTTTAGGTTTAGGTTAGGGTTAGTTTTAGTTTTAGGAGTTTAGTTTAGGGTTTTTAGGGTTTAGGGTTTATAGTTTAGGTTTTAGGTTTTGTGATTCATGGTTTTTATTAATATTATTTTTTTAATAGAGAACAAATTTAGATTCAACATTTCTTCTTTGTGATTTTATCAACCAAGCAACACACCAAGTTTTCTAAGACACAAGCGCATAGAGCAAATCAAAAACCCTAGATAACTAGAACCATCTCTACTGTAGAGACATAGTTCCATAAGCAGCAGATAGGATCTATTGTTCTTCAATTTTTCCTGTTCCCATCAGAACCACCTCAGCCTCTCGAGTAGTGGGATCTACCATCATAGCCCCGATCTCTCCCTCCACCACCATGGTCAGTAACCTCCACCTCCCCGCCACCATAACCTCCACGCTCACCACCACCACCTCCATATCCACCAGCGCCCTAGGATCCCCCACCACCACTACGATAACCACCGTCTCCACCTTCACCTCCATCATCAGATCTAGATTGAGCTTGGTTGACGGTGATGTTTCTGCCAACAAGGTTATGCCTATTCTTATGGTTTAGGTTTAGGTTTATTAGGACTTAGGGTTTAGGATTTAATATTTAAGGTTAAGGGTTAAGGGTTTAGGGTTTAAGGTTTAGGGTTAAGGGTTTTTTAGGGTTTAAGGATTAGGGTTTAGCATTTTAGGTTTAGAGTTTAGGGTCTATAGTTAGTTTTAGGGTTTAGGATTTAGTGTTTAGGGTTTAGGGTTTAGGGTTTAGGTTTTTTTTCTGAAAAAAATTAAAGAAATCGGTAGGTTTAGGATTATTTAGTTTATTTTATATTTTAATTTAGGTATATTTTTTATTTTTATTTAGTTTAGTTTATTTATTTTATGTTTATTTATTTTAATTTAGGATTTTTATTTTAGTTTATTTTTTAGGTTTAGGTTTTACTTTTTATTTTTGGGTTTTTATTTTATTATTTTAGGTTTAGGTTATAAGTTTTTATTTTAGATTTTTTTTAGGTTTTTTTATTAGTTTAGGCTTAGGTTTATTTTAAGTTTATTTTATTTTATTTAGTTTAGAGTAGGTTTAGGTTTAGTTTAATTTAGTTTAGGTTTAGGTTTTATTTATTTTAGTTTAGTTTATTTTAGTTTAGGTTTATGTTTATTTTATTTTTATTTTTGGTTTAGGTTTTTTTTGGGTTTAAGGTTTAGATTTTATTTTTCTATTTATTTTTAGGTTTTATTTTTAGGTTTATTATTTAGGTTTAGGTTTTTATTTAGTCTTTATTTTATTTTATCTTATGTTTATTTTATTTTTATTTTATTTAGGTTTTTAAATTTTAGTTTCGTTTAGGTTTTTATTTTTTTATTTTAGTTTAGTTTTTACTTTTTAGTTTTTTATATTTTATTTTTTTAGGTTTAGGTTTAAGTTTAGGTTTTAGTTTATGTTTTTATTTTATTTTATTTTTTTATTTGATTTTGGTTTAGGTTTATTTATTTATTTATTTTTTTATGTTTTATTTAGTCTAGGTTTAGGATTTTAAATTTTTAGGGTTTACGGTTTAAGGTTAGTTTAAGGTTTATGGTTTAAGGTTTAAGGTCTAGGGTTTAGGGTTTAGGGTTTAGGTTTTAGGTTTAGGGTTTAAGTTTTAGTTTAGTGTTTAGGGTTTTTGGTTTTTTTAATAGAGAACAATGTTGGATTCAACATTTCTTCTTTTTGATTTCATCAACCAAGTAACACTAAGTTTTCTAAGATGAAAGCGATGATAAAGATAAAAAGTGAGCACACATAGAGCAAATCAAGCACCCTAGATAACTTGAACCATCTCTACCGTAAAGACAAAGTTCTATAAGTAATAGATCAGATTGACCGTTCTTCAGTTTCTCGAGTTCCCTTCAGAACCACCCTGACCTCTCGAGCAGTGGAATCCACCATCATATCCCCAAAATATCTCCCTCCACCACCACCACGATTGTAACATTCGTCGCTCCTCCCGCCTCCATAACCACCACTGCTCCAACCACCACCTCCATATCCACCAGCCCATCTAGTTCCCCAACCACCACTGCGATAACTACTACCTCCTCCTTCACCTCCCCTGCCAGATCTAGATTAAGCCTGGCAGACGATGATGTTCCTGCCATCAAGGTTCTGCCCATTCTTAGGGTTTAGGTTAAAGTTTATTTTGTTTTAGGGTTTAGATTTATTTTATAATTTATTTAGTTACTTTAGGTTTAGGTTTAGGGTTTGATGTTTGAGGTTTAGGGTTTAGGGTTAGTGTTCAAGGTTTATTGTTCAGGGTTTAGGGTTTATGGTTTATGGGTTTATGCTTTTATGGTTTAGGGTTTTGGGTTTAAGTTTAGGGTTTAGGGTTTAGTGTTTTTTAGGATTTAGGATTTAGGGTTGTAGGTTTAGGGTTTAAGGTTTAGGATTAAGGATTTTTTGTTTTTTTAAAAACAAATTAAGTAAACTGGTAAGTTTAGGTTTAATTAGTTTATTTCTTTATTTATTTTAGTTTATTGTATGTTTTATTGATATTTATGTTTATTTCTCATTTTTATTTACTTTAGTTTATTTATTTTAAATTTATTTATTTTTGTTTGGGTTTTTTTATTTTAGCTTATTTTTTAGGTTTAGGTTTAAGTTTAAGTTTATTTTTTAGTTGAGTTTTATTTTTATTTTATTTTATATGTGTAGGTTTTATTTTTTTACCTTTAGGTTTCGGTTTAGGTATTCTTTTTTTTAGGTTTAGGCTTTTAATTTTTATTTTAGGATTATTTTTAGGCTTTATTTTTTAGTTTAGGTTTAGGTTTATTTTTAGTTTATTTTATTTTATTTAGTTTAGGTTTAGTTTATTTTATGTTTAGGTTTAAGTTTTACTTATTTTAGTTTAGTTTATTTTAGTTTAGGTTTAGGTTTATTTTATTTTAATTTTAGGTTTAGGTTTTTTTTAGTTTAGGATTTAAGTTTTATTATTTATTTATTTTTAGGATTATTTTTTAAGTTTAGGTTTTGATTTAGTTTATATTTTCTTAAGTTTATTTTATTTTTATTTTCCTTTTAGTTTTATTTTATTTAGGTTATTTATTCTTAGGTTTGAATTATTATTTTTAAGTTTAGTTTAGGATTTTATTTATTTTATTTTAGTTTATTTTTTATTAGTTTTTTATTTTAATTTTAGGTTTATGTTTAAGTTTTAGTTTAAGTTTAAAATTTATTTTATTTTCATATATTTATTTTTTATATATATATATATATATATATATATATATATTATATATATATATATTATTATATATTATTATTATTATATTATATTATTATTATTATTTTATATAGCACACATAGGTTTTAGTTTAGTGTAGGGTTTGTGGTTTAGTGTTAGGATTTAGGGTTATTTATGTTTAGGGTTAAGTTAGGTATTTTAGTGGTTTAGGTTTAGGGTTTGAGGTTTAGGTTTAAGTGGGTTTAGGTTTAGAGGTTTGGGGTTTAGTTTGTAGTTGGGTTTAGGTTTAGGATTTAGGGTTTAGGGTTTAGCTTTTAGAGTTCATGGTTAGGGTTTATGGTTTAGGTTTAGAGGTTTCTGGTTTTTTTAGGGTTTAGGGTTAGTTTAGTAGGGTTTATATAGTTTAGTGATTAGTTTTAAGGGTTTAGTTTTTTTAAAAAAAAATTAAGTAAACCAATAGGTTTTATTTAGTTTATGTGGTTATTTTTATTTATTTTAGTTTATTTTATTTTATATTTTTATTTATGTTTATTATTTATTTTTATTTAGTTTAGTTTATTTATTTTAGGTTTATTTTTTTAGTTTATTTTTTAAGTTTAGGATAATGTTTATTTATTTTTTTGTTTAGTTTTATTTTTATTTTATTTTTAATGTTTTGGTTTTCTTTTTGGTTTTTAGGTTTAAGTTTAGGCTTTTATTTTTTTTTATTTTTGGTTTAAGCTTTAGGTTTTTATTTTTATTTATTTTTTAGTTTAGGTTTAGGTTTAATTTTAGTTTATTTTATTTTATTTAATAATAGTTTATTTTAGGTTTAGTTTAGTTTTATTTTATTTCTGCTTAATTTTTTTTAGTTTGTTTATGTTTATTTAATTTTTTTATATTAGGTTTAATTTTTTTTTAAGTTAAGGGTTTATGTTTTATTTTTTATTTATTTTTAGGTTTAATTTTTTAGGTTTATGTTTTTATTTAATTTTTATTTTAATTTAATTTAGGTTTTATTTTATTTTTATTTTATGTTTAGTTTTTATTTTATTTAGGTTTTTTATTTTTAGGTTTATTTTATTTTTAGTGTAGTTTAGGTTTTTATTTATTTTATTTTAGTTTAGTTTTTATTTTTTATTTGATTTTAATTTGAGGTTTAGGTTTAGGTTTGATTTTGATTTTAGGTTTTGGTTTTTTTTATGTTTTATTTATTTATTTTATTTTATTTTATTAGGTTTTATTTAGTTTAGGTTTAGTTTTAGATTTAGGGTTTAGAGTTTAAGGTTTTTAAGGTTTTAGGGTTTAGGTTTTAGGTTTTAGGTTTTAGTTTAGGGTTTAGTGTTTTTGAATTTATTTTTTTTAACAGAGAACAAATTAAAATTCAACATTTCTTCTTTACGATTTCATCAACCAAGTAGCAAACCAGGGAAGTGAGATAACCAGATAACTTCCTATGGGCTAGCTAAAGCCTCATGTTTTCGGGATGTACAAACTATATTCCCATTAGCATTCAATCTTATATAAATCAACATATGAATAGAGGAAAGGGAACTCAACATTCATACACTTAAACTATAAGCACATGCATTTCTTATGTATTTATAACTAGAATCATAACATATTATTTTTTTCATTTATAAGCTTTAAAAAATACAATTGGATTTAATAGTGATAATAGCCACAATATATTAAATTAAATCAACACATGGAAGCTACATTAAAAAAATCCACTTTGTTTTACTTGATTTTGAAAAGGTGGATGCATTAATTCAAATGACATACCAAATTTAACATGATTGGAAGAGGACAATCAAATAAGCATGTGATTCATTCAATCAAACTAGTTCTTAAGGATCAAATCAAATAAGATTACTTAAAACAAACCAAAGCTTCTTTAATAATTAAGTTTTTTGGATTTGATTTTATTTAAAGAGGAGAAGATAAATCATCACTTGTTATTTTAAACCCATTCCCACATTAGTGATTTAATTTAATTTTAAATGTAATTAAGTTAATTTTATGGGTTAATTAAGTTGAACCCTTAATTAGATTAATTACCCTTACTTATGTCACCTTAAAGTAATTAACTAAATAATTATGAGCATGATATGCATGGAAAATAAACTTGCAATGATCCTAGGAAATAAATGGGGCCTAATGCAATTGGCTCATGATTAATAGTTAGTTTGATTAAGGGACTTAACTAATTACTCTTATAGTTTTCCCACACATGTGGACTAACCATAATTTCATTAAACTCCTTTAGGTTTTTAAACACCTAAAGATCTACCCCCATGATTTAATTTATTAAGGTCTGATGTGATTATGATTTTAGTTTGATTAAGTGATTTAATTAATTAGTTAAATATTAATTAATTTCATTTTAAAAAAGGCTAAAATGAACTTAGTGAAAGGGTCCCATTCCTTAGTTCACTTGTTTAACAATGATTAATAACTTAATTAACCAATTTGTTACTATTCATGGGATCAATTGATCATTAATTAACTTAAAGAGTAGTTAAGGTTTAATTAGTAAATTTTCCTAATTAAGTGAGCAATAAATTCCAAGAAAATCATGGGAGAGGTCATCCCATTAAACTAACCCACAAAATTTGGGATTAATTGCTCAACTAATCAAGGAGTAATTAAGCTAATTAATTTTATAATTAAACTTTAATTACTGTTCAAAATTAGTTATGATCATTTTAAATAATTCTCCTCTAAAATACTTTAAAATGAGCATTTATTTGCATTTTTTATTTCTCTATGATTTTTATGATTTTAGAAGTTTCAGCCATTAAAATGATTAATTAAGCCTAAATAAAGCTTAATCTATTGGCATGTGGTGCACTTTTTTTTGATGGCTGCGGTGCTTTCCGCATGGCAAGGCATTGGCTACTTAAAACTTATCGACTCGGCCATGTGTGGCGGTGGACCACTTTCCGCGGATGCTTTTTCGTCCATCATCCAATTTAAGATCGACTATGATTAATCCCATAACTTAATAGGATTAAATCGTCGATCGATCTAATCATGGTCTTTTGATCATAGAATGGATGTGCGTGATCTAATGTCATGCGGTGAGGAGAATGGAGACTATCCACCATTGCTCACTTAATGAGCTTACACGCTGGATCAACTCAAAAAATTCCACACCTTCACGACATCAATCGGAGGGATCCAATGGTCAAGATCACAGGAGATGCAAGTTTTCTTCAAAAAGCTCCGACCCATTTTGCCTAAGGATCGATTTTGGAAGCATACCTCATCGGAGCTCAAGACTGGCCACTCGAACGATTAAGGAAGCTTCATCTAGTGGAGATGAAACCCTGTTGAGCAGTAATTGGATCAATTCTTTGATGTTCGCTCAGAAGACCATGAACCGATGATTTGGAGCTTGGCTTTGATCAAGTCACACCCAATGCTCGAAGCTTGGGAGATGATTCATTCTTGCTTGATGATAGGGAAGGTGTGTGCAATGTTAATTTAAATTTGATGGAGAAATGGGGAAGTTAGGAAATAGTCTATTTGGGATGGATGGCATTTTTGATCGAGGAACAAGCTTGGGAGCTTAAAGAATGGCTCTAACAGCTCATCTTGGGTAGCGAGGGCTTTGAGGAATGATTTTGTGTGTGTTTGAGTGGAAATGAGAGGGTGTATACTTGATCTAATGTCATGTAAGTGAGGGAGAATGGAGTCTATCCACCATTGTTCACTTGATCCGAGCTTACCTGAGCTCGGATCAACTCAAAAGGATTCCACACCTTCACGATAATAATCGGAGGGGATCCAATGGTCAAGATCACATGAGATGTAAGTTTTCTTCAAAATGCTCCAACCCATTTTGATTAAGGATCGGTTTTGGAAGTATACCTCGCCAGAGCTCAAGACTAGCGGCTCGAAAGATTAAAGAAGCTTCATCTAGTGGAAATGAAGCCATGTTGAGCCCATGACCTAAGGGTAGAATGATCATTTGGAATTGGATTTGATTTGGACAAATTTGAAATGAGCCAAAAGTGGGTTAGCCCAAATTTCAAGTCAAATGGAGTCGATTTGGTTAGGTTTGGCTCAATTTGACTCATTTAGGTCAAATTAGGTTAGGTTGCATCAAGTTGACCAATTGGTCAATTAGATCAAACCAAGAGCAGCAAGTTCATATGATTATTTGGATGTTTTGGTTCAATTGGTTTTGTTTGGTTTGGCTTAGATTTGATTTTGGCTCATTTGAAATCATTTGGGTCAAATGGGTTAAGTTGACTAAATTAGCCAAATTAACATGGATAAGGTGTTGGTTTGTGTTTAGTTGACTAATTGTAGAAGATGATTGTAGGCTTTAGTTTCAATTAATTTGGATTTAGTTTTGATTTAGGCCAACTTGACCCTTTAGGTCAATTGGGTTCAATTGTGTCCAATCATGACTTTGGTCAAGTTCAACAATCAATTTGGAATGAACATGAGGCATTGGTTGCAATCAATTTGGTTTATATTTTGATTTGACCCAATTTGGTCTTTTAGGTCAATTTGGGTCAACTTGGGTCAAGAGGGCCAATTGGGTTTAGTTTGACTCAATTGAAGGTCAAGTTATATTTAAATATTATTTTTGATTTTGTATGAATCATTTGTTTTAAGAGATTGATCTTAGGTTGCAATTTGGCTAGTTTAGATTCATATGGGTTATGGGGTTGACTTGGTTTGACCCAATTTGTTATAATTAATCAACCTAGGTTGATCAACAATCATGATGCAAGGTTTTAATGGGCTTGGTTCAATCTAATTTTGGTAGGATTAGAACTTGGCTCAAAATTCAAATTGTTACTTAGGTCAAGTGGACCAATTCGGTTTACTTAGCTTGATTTTGGGATGAGTTTGATTTAGTTGAGTTTATATATGGATTTGGGATTGATATAAATTCAATTCCAATTACTTTAGTTCATTTGAACATTTAAGTCAAAAGGGCTATGTTGGGTTTGACTTGGTTGATTTTGGTTTGGCTTGATGATTATATATTTTTTATATTTATGAATATAATTGAAGGTATGATTGATTCATGAGAAAATCAATTGAATTTGGGTTTTGGAATGAAGAATTTGGCTAGTCCATGGAGTTGGGTGGCTTGGGTTTGATTTTGCTTTAGTTTGATTTATTTTTGTTGATTTAAATGTATATTTCATTTAAATTTGTGAAGATGATTGAATTGTGAGAAAATCAATTGAGTTTGACTTGATTTGGATTAAAATTTGGCTAAGTCCATGGGATAGGTCATATGGCTTAGGAAGGGTTTTGATTTAATTTGATTAAGTTCAATTTAGTTTTGATCATTTGAATATAAATTTGATTAATATTTAAGAAGATGATTGAAGATATAAATTGATTATGAGAAAATTAATTGATTTTGGATTGATTTGGATTAAGATTTGGCTACAATCATGGGAAAGGTCATATGGCTTAAGAAGGGTTTCAAGTTTGGATTTTATCATGGGCTTCAATCATTTGGTTTTTGAATTTGGGTTTTGATTTAGATTTGAATTTGATGTTTGAATTGAACTTAAATTTTGGTTTGAGAAGGTGAACTTGGATTAGATTTGTGTTATTTGCTTGGTGAATTATCCTAATCCCTAAAGCATAAGCTAATCTTATGGTTAACCCTTCTAAGTCTTTAGGCTTAGGTTAAGTGTTTACCTAATTGTTAGAAGTGTCTTATGACTAGGAAAGTATTAGTGTCTAGAAGATTCCTAAGTCTAAGATGGGAAAATTGAATTTGCACTCCAAAAGTGAGATCAACGTGCCTTAGGCTCCATAGTGTTGCCCTTGGAGATAGATGATTGGAAGAAAGAAGCCAAGTTTCATATTATAGACTCAGATACATCTTTCAACACTTTTCTTAAGAGACCATGAATACATGAGAACAACATAGTTCCATCCTCTCTACATCAGTGTATGAAGTTCATGAGAGGTGTGATAATCTACTGTGTCAAAGGAGATCTCAAGCGATTTATAGTTCACGAGATCATATATGAGGATGCAGCTTACTACCTCCCTCAAAATCAACAAGTCTATTCTCAAAGTTTAAAAATAAAAGAAAAGAAAAGAAAAAAAGAAAAAAAGAGAAAAGGAAAAAAATAAAGAAAAAAATGAAAAAGAAAATAAAATAGAGGAAATACACTTGGAGGAGGAGCGACATTAGATTTCACCCACAGTTCATTACTCCATTTGAACATATGGGTAGGACTACTTAACCTCTACCAAGCAGAGGAAGAGGCCAATTCAGAGGTAGTCCCAAGGGTGGAAAACCTCCTTATTGGCCACCTAATAAAAGATATGTCCGAACTACCAAGTACACTATCCATATAAACTTAAAATCTAGTTCATAGGATGAGTCTTATATATTTAGCATGCTATCTTCTAGTAGATTCCCTTGGAGGTGATAGTTGAGCAAGATAGTGATGAAGATCGGGGACCAAAGTAAAGCATAAGTGTATTCAAGTGTTAATGTGAAATAGTTAGACATCAGTTGGGAACCTTAGCTCTAACCCACTTTTCTCTTAAAAAGCTAAGGGTTTGGTAGTTAAGGATGCCCTAAGTCATCCACAGTGTGAAGAACTTGACATGTTACTTTGAAATAATATGAATGAATAAATGCAAAAGCTCTTAATTAAGACTGGGACTAGGATTTGATACAATGGGTCTAGTCAATGATGATGATTACTACTTAGTAATCACCAATCATTTGGAATCTAATAGGTTATGTTAAAATCATATTAACTCATATGAGGAGATGTGCTTAGAAACTTCAGATAATTCAGATGATTTTGAAGTCAAAGATGGACCGCCAGAGTTCGAAGAAGAGATCAAGTCAACCATCGACAAGCTCAAAGAAATCAACTTAGGAGCTGAAGAAGATCCACGCCCGACATACATCAGTTCTTTGTTGAATGAAATTAAAACCAATGACTTAGTTAGGCTATTAACTAAATTTAAGGTCTGCTTTGCATGGAGTTATTAAGAGATGCTTGGATTGGCTCCTAACGTAATGATCCATAAACTAGTAATAGAGCCTACTGCTAATCCTATCAAACAAGCTCCTAGATGCATATGATTAGACATAGAATAATAGGTCATTTATGAAGTCAAGAAACTGATTGATGTTGGCTTCATCTGGGAAGAAAAATACACGGTTGTGAGTCATCCAAGTTAAGAAAAGAATGGCCAAATTCACATATGCATCAATTTTAAGAGATTTAAATAAGGCATGTCCAAAAGATGAATTTCCACAATCCAAGGCGATGGTGGACATTGCCTCATCTCATGTAGTCTTCTATTTTATGGATGGCTTATCGATATAACCAAATAAAGATGGGAAGATGAAAGAAACACTACTTTTAGAACCCATATTAGAATCTATTGCTATAAGGTCATGCCTTTCATTAAAATGTTGATGCTACATACTAGCGGGCTATGTCAATCTTCAATGAACTCATCATCATTAAATTGAGTGTTATGTCTCATGGTCAAAAGTATAGAATAAGACCATCTCTTTGACTTGAGAGTAGTTTTCAAATAGTTAAGACAATTTAACCTAAAAATGAACCCCCTGAAGTGTACATTCGGAGTACCTTCAGGGAAATTCCTTAGGTTTGTTGTCTAACACTAGGGAATCGAAATTGATCGAGAGAAGATTAAGGCGATATTAGAAATGCCACCTCCTAAAAGTTAAACTTAACTTTGATTATTGCAAGGGTGGTTGGCATATCTAAGATGCTTTATATCCAACTTATCAGGAAGATATAAACCATTCTCACACTTATCAAAAAGGATGCAAAGTTCAAGTGGGATGACAAGTGTGAGCATGCCTTCGAAGACATCAAGCATTACTTGATGATATCACGTTCAGCTATCCACAACCACTCATACTTTACCGCTACGTTAGATGACTCCCTTGGTACTTTGTTGGCCCAAGCCAATGTCGAAGGGAAGGAAAATGCACTACACTACCTCAACCGTCATCTAATTCCTGCTAAGGCTAATTATCCACTCATTGAGAAGCATTTCCTTGCTTTAATCTTTGCATTCCAAAAGCTACAACACTACATGTTTCGTCATAAAGTGAACTTAATCTTTAGGTCCAATCCACTACATTATCTCATGACATGGTCAACGCTATTCGAACTGTTGGCATGACTGTCCATGATCCTCTCATAGTTTAACATTACCTTTGTACCCTTCTGTGCAGTGAAAGGAGAAGCACTAGCATATTTTTTAGTAGCACACCCACTTCATGCTAACTCTAAGCATCCAGAACATCAACATCTTTGGAGATTCTCAGCTAGTTATCAACCAAATTGCTGGGTCCTATAAGGTTATAAAGCTTAAGCTCCATCACTACCATACACCATGGAGTTGTTGGCCCAAATCCTAGAGGTTACCATTTATAAGATTCCTCAAGGAGAGAATGCCATAGCGTATGCTTTAGCCAAGCTTTCCAAGGAGTTGGCATGTCTGGAAGAAGTGTCCATATCAATAAATGTCCAAAATAGACAAGTCTTATCCCTTATTGATATTGAACTCAACAAAAAGTACTCCCTTGAAGGGTAGGTTTCCATTGCCAAGAAAGATGAGGGAGTTGGAGGCAACCATTCATGGATTACCTAAATAAAGGCAAACTACCTCAAGAGATGTCCCAAGCCCATAAGATGAAGTAGAGAGCATTTTCCTATGCTCTTGTGGATGGTGTCTTGTATCGACGATCTTTCGATCATATGTGGTTATGTTGTTTAGACAAGCATGAAGCCCATAAGATTGTGACCAAGGTACATTTAGGATTATGTGGAGCCAACCAATCTGGTTTGAAGATGAAAGCCAAGATCAAGAGACTAGGATACTACTAGCCATCGATGATCAAAGATTGCATGGATACACTAGCGTGCCACCAATGTTAAATACACGTGTGGTCCTACACTAACCACTCAATATTCTACATCTTACATTGGCCTCATTATTATTTGAGTGTTGGCATATCAACATAGTGGGTTCGATTAATCCTCCTTCTTCCAAGGGTCATCAGTACATCTTAGCTGCTACTGACTACTAATCCAAATGGGCGAAGGTGATTCCACTCAAAGAGATCATAACTTAGCATGTGCCCTATTTTTTTAGGAACCATATTGTATATAGGTTCAGAGTACCTCGATGAATTATATTTTATAATGGTACTTCATTCAAGAGCACCGAGATCAACAACTTTGCCCAAAGACACAACATAGATTGGAGATATTCTATCATCAACTATTTAAGGGCAAATGACTTAGCATAAGCCTTCAACAAAGCTCTCATCCAAATATGAAAGAAGACACTCAATAAAAACAAGCGACAGTGGCATGAATTAGTTGAAGCCTTGTGGGCCTACCACACCAATTATAAAACTCCAACTCAGTCTAGTCCATTCACCTTAGTGTATGGGTCCAAAGACATTCTACCATTAGAAGCCCAACTCTCATCACTAAGGATAGCTATGGGTAGTAAGATGACAACAGAGCAGAATGCTAAGTTATGGTTAAAAGAGCTCGAAGGTTTAGAGGACAGACTCCTGCGAGCATGACAAAACCTCAAGTTGTACAAAGCTAAAATGATTCAATCTCATAATAAGTTGGTCTGTCTTAGAGCTTTCGAAGTAAGACAGCTTATTTTAGTTCTAAGGAGACCGATTGTTGCTTATCGTAAGATGGGAGGCAAGCTTGAACTCACTTGGGAAGGCCCTTTTGTCATAGAGAAGGAGTACCAAAAAGGATATTATTAGCTTATTAATCATAATGGGTGCCCAATGCTTCCAATCAATGGGCTCTACTTAGAAAAATATTATAAATCATGTTTGAAAATAACTATTATTAATGAAAATTCCATTTTGAACTCAATCTATTCCATGTTGAAAGTATTCTTGTTTACAAATCCTCCATGATGTGTTTAGGGTAGGTATAAGGAACCAAAGCGACATCCTATCCTTCATCGACACAACACAAATACAAACTTCTCACAAACATATAAAATAAACACATATCTTTTATCTCGGGCTACTTTGAGTTGAGATAACGCCTCTAATGACACTCACTCATTAGCTGCTCTAGGTTAGGTTGGCGTGCTACCCTACTAGTGTGTCACCTAGTGTTCTTCTTACGTTATAGGATATAAGTCTACTACACTTTCCTTCCTTACTCAACCACTACACACCGACAAGGGCCTTATTAGTTTGGTAGGCCTTACAACGTAGTTGATAAGCTACCTCATGTTGCCTTCATTTAAGAGAATGTGAGTCTCCTATGCTTTCTTCTTGGATTAACCATCATCCACTAACTAGGTCGAGTATATTTGAGGTTTAGGATAAGTCCCCTAGCAGCTCCTTCCCTCCTAACTGCTTCAAGTCTAGGTCTAGTCCTTCCTCGGGGCACCTCACTTAGTAGTCGCTCTAGGTCAGATAGCATCTATCCCGTAGATGATAAACTATCTCGATTATCAATTTCACTTGGAAAGTTGTATGCTTACACTCTTTCTTTCCAGATTGATCATTGTACATAGACAAACACCTTAGGCTAGTTGGTTCTCACTATGTTGATGGATACACCACTCATGCTGATGGATACACCTTAGGTTGGTTAGTTCTTGCACCTTAGGATACACCACTCATGGCAGTTGTAAGTTTACTATGTTTTCTCCTTTAGTTAGCCACCGTACACCTATAGGCTTTCTTTTTCATGGCTCAAGATAACACCCCTAGTAGCTCCTCCCTTGTGGGCACTATATTTGGAACACATCCTTTGCGACCACATTTAGACACTACCTGGGTTACTATCAGATTGAACAATTTTTCTTTCCTATTAACCACCCATATGGTTGGAGAATTTATCTTATGGATGTGCAAATTCTTCCTTGGCCTAGTAAATCTGAGATAGATAAAGAACGACATGACCTCTTCTTAGTGTGGTGCCTCGCACACCAATAAGGTCAACGTAAATATATAAATAAAATATATCTTCACTTATGGATTAGGAGGACACCCCTAGTGATACCTCTTCCTAAGCAGGTATCCTATCTTTAGAGAAGTGTCAGCAAAGCTTCTTATATGAATCACCTAACTACTCTTGAGTTGATATAAGTCCCGAGAGGCATTCACTTAATAGTTTCTGCTAAGTCAGGTTTGATTTGTTCTACTACCAACATGTCACCTCAATGGTTATTCCCTGCTTTAGAAGATGTAAGTCTAATATGCCTTCTTCCTAGCACAGTTGTTGCACACCAAAAGGAAATACCTTAGGTTGGCTAGCTCTACCCCACAACCAATATGCTATCCCTTTGGATTTGTAAATCTAAGATAGGATAAGTCTGATATAGCCCCTTCTCAATGGGTCCATCACACACCGACATGGTCCATAAATAAAATCTATCAAATTTGATCGAGCTCACATCCCCAGTGGATATGCCCTCAATTTAAAATAAACTAAACAAATAAACCATATCAAATCATATGAAATTAAGCTAATATTAATCCTAACTACTTTTGAGTTCACATAAGTCCCCAATGACATTCACTTAATAATCGCCTTAGGTCAGGTTTGATTTGTTGTGCATCCAACATATCACCCCAATAGTTGTTCCTCACTTTGGAAGATGTAAGTCTACTATGCCTTTTTCTTAGCATAGTTGTTGTACATCGAAAGGAAACCCCTTAGGTTGGCTAGCTCTACCTCGCAGTCGTTAGACTATCCCTTTGGATTTGTAAACTTGATGTAGGTCAAGGATGATATAGTCCCTTCTTAGTGGGTCCATCATACACCGACATGATCCATACATTAACTCAGATTAAATTAAACCCAATCTAATTTTTCCCCAGTAGAGTTAAATTACTTAAAGTTTAGGGCTAGGGTTTAAGGTTTATGGTTTAGTGTTTAGGCTTTAGGGTTTAGGGTTTTGAGGGTTTATGGTTTAGGGTTTAGGGTTTAGGGTTTAGGGTTATCTTAGGGTTTAGGATTAGTTTAGGGTTTAGGGTTTAGTGTTTTCGGGTTTAGGGTTTAGGGTTTAGGTTTTATGGTTTAGGGTTTTAAGTTTTTTAGGGTTTAGGGTTTAGGGTTGTAGGTTTAGGGTATAGGGTTCACAATTAGTTTTAGAGCTTAGGGTTTAGGGTTTAGGGTTCATGATTTATGGTTTAGGGTTTAGGGATTTTTTTATTAAGTAAACTCGTAGGTTTAAGTTTATTTAGTTTATTTTATATTTATTTTATTTTATTTTATTTTATTTATTTTTATTTTGGGTTATTTTTTATATTTATATAGTTTAGTTTATTTATTTTAGGTTTATTTATTTTAGTTTAGGTTTTAATTTTAGTTTATTTTTTAGGTTTAGGTTTAGGTTTATGTTTATTTTTTATTTTATTTTATATGTTTAGGTTTTATTTTTTATTTTTAGGTTTAGGTTTAGGTTTAGGTTTTTATTTTATTTTTTTAGGTTTAGCTTTAGGTTCTATTTTTGGTTTATTTTTAGGTTTTATTTATCAATTTAGGTTTAGGTTTGTTTTTAGTTTATTTTATTTTATTTAATTTAGGGTGCAGGTTCAGTTAATTTTAGGTTTATGTTTAAGTTTTATTTATTTTAGTTTAGTTTATTTTATCTTAGGTTTAGGTTTATTTTATTTTGTTTATTTTAGGTTTAAGTTTTTTTTTAGTTTAGGGATTAGGTTTTATTTTTAATTTATTTTTAGGTTTATTTTTTAGGTTTGGCTTTTTATTTAGTTTTTATTTTATTTTATTTTTGGTTTATTTTAGTTTTATTTTATATTTTGTTTTTTTTTTCTTTAAGTTTTTTATTTTATAGTTTAGTTTAGGTTTTTATTTATTTTAATTTAATTTAGTTTTTATTTTTTTATTTTATTTTATTTTTAGGTTTAGGTTTTGGTGTTAGTTTAGGTTTCTATTTTATTATTTTAATTTTATTTAGTTTTAATTAATTATTTTATTTATAGTTTTATTAGGTTTACGTATAGGTTTTTAACTTTTTAGGGTTTAGGGTTTATGATTTTAAGATTTAGGGTTTAGCATTTTAGGGTTTAGGGTTTAGGGTTTAGGTTTTAGGTCTAAGGTTCATGTTTTAGTTTAGGGTTTAGGTTTTTTGGTTTTTTTAACAGAGAACAAATTCAGATTCAACATTTCTTCTTTTCAATTTTAGTTAAGGGTTTATGTTTTTCGATTATTTTTTTAATAGAGAACAGATTCAGATTCAACATTTCTTCTTTTTTATTTTTAGTTTATGGAAGGTTCTCAATACTAGGTTTAGGATTAGGTTTAGGCTTATTAGATTTTATGGTTTAGGTTTATTTTTTAATTTATTTAGTTACTTTCAGTATAGGTTTAGGGTTTGGGGTTTAGGATTTAGGGTTTAGGATTAGGGTTTAGGATTTAGGGTTTATTGTTTTGGGTTTAGGGTGTAAGGCATAGGGTTTAGGGCTTAGGGTTTTAAGGTTTATGCTTTTAGAGGTTTGGGTTTAGGATTAGGGTTTAGCATTTAGGGTTTCGGTTTTTTTTTTAAATTAAGTCAACTGGTTGGTTTAGGTTTATTTAGCTTATTTTTTATTTATTTTATGTTATTTTATTTTTTATTTTTATTTAGGTTTATTTTTTTTATTTAATATTATTTATTTACTTTAAGTTTATTTATTTAAGTTTAGGTTTTTTATTTTAGTTTATTTTTTATGTTTAGGTTTAGGCTTATGTTTATTTTATAGTTGAGTTTTAAGTTTATTTTATTTTTTTAGGTTTATGTTATATTTTTTATTTTTAGGTTTAGAGTTATGTTTTTCTTTTATTCTTTTAGGTTTAGGTTTTATGTTTTTATTTTAAGTTTATTTTTAGTGTTATTTTTTAGTTTCGGTTTAGGTTTATTTTTAGTTTTTTTATTTTATTTAGTTTAGGTTTAGGTTTAGGTTTAGTTTATTTTAGATTTATGCTTAGGTTTAATTTATTTTAGTTTTGGTTTAGGTTTATTTTATTTTGTTTATTTTCTTTTTATTTTAGGTTTAGGTTTTTTTTTTAGTTTAGAGTTTAGGTATTTTAATTTAGGGTTTATGTTTTATATTTTTTATTTATTTTTAGGTTTTATTTTTAGGATTATTTTTTAGGTTTAGGTTTTTATTTAATTTTTATGTTATTTTATTTTAATTTTACGTTTAGTTTTTAATTTATTAAGATTTTTTATTCTTTGGTTTATTATATATTTTTAGTTTAGTTTAGCCTTTTTGTTATTATATTTTAGCTTATTTTTATTTTTATTTTATTTTATTATTACGTTTAGGTTTAGATTTTAGTTTAGGTTTCTATCTTTTTTTTATTTAGGTTTAGGTTTTTCATTTATTTTATTTTCAGGTTTTATTTAGCTAGGTTTAGGTTTTTAGGTGTTTAGGGTTTTAGGTTTTTGGGTTTAGGGTTTAAGGTTATGGTTCGGGTTTAGGATTTAGGGTTTAGGGTTTTAGGGTTTATTCTTTTCGGGTTTAGTGTTTAAGGTTTTTTAGGGTTTAAGGTTTTGAGTTTAGGGTATAGGTTGTGGGTTTAGTGTAGTATGTTTAGGGTTTATGGTTAGTTTTAGGTTTTATGCCTTTTAGGGTTTAAGGTTTATTTTTTAGGGTCAGTTTATGCTTTAGGGTTTAGGGTTTTAGGGTTTAGTGTATAGGGTTTAAGGTTTAGGGTTACATTTAGGGTATAGGGTTGTAGGTTTAGGGTTAGTTTTAGGGTTTAGGGTTTAGCAATTAAGGTTTATGGTTTAGAGAATTAAGTTTTAGGTATTTTCTAGTTTATTTAGTTTAATTGTTATTTATTTTAGTTTACTTTATTTTTTTAATTAGGTTTATCATTTTATTTTTATTTAGTTCATTTTATTTATTTTAGGTTTATTTTTTGTAGTTTTGGTTTTTTTTAGTTTATTTTTTAAGTTTAGGTTTTGATTTATGTTTATTTTTAAGTTTAGTTTTATTTTTATGGTATTTTTTAGGTTTAAGTTTTTATTTTATTATTTTAGGTTTAAGTTTTAGTTTTTATTTTAGGTTTATTTTTAGGCATTATTTTTTTAGTTTAGGTTTAGGTTTATTATTAGTTTATTTTATTTTATTTAGTTTAGGGTATAGGTTTAGTTTATTTTAGGTTTAGGTTTAGGTTTTATTAATTTTAGTTTAGGTTTAAGTTTATATTATTTTGAAAATTTTAGGTTTAGGTTTTTTTTAGTTTAAGGTTTAGGTTTAATTTTTTATTCATTTTTAGGTTTTATTTATTTTTTGTTTATTTTTTTGCTTTAGGTTTTTATTTTATGTTATTTTAGGTTTATTTTATTTTCATTTTTTGTTTAGTTTTTATTTTATTTAGGTTTTTTATTTTTATGTTTATTTTATTTTTTTAGTTTAGTTTAAGTTTTTATTTATTTATTTTAGTTTAGGTTTTATTTTTTATTCTATTTTATTTTTAGGTTTAGGTTTAGGTTTAAGTTTTATTTTAGGTTTTCATTATATTATATGTATTTTATTTTATTTAGGTTTAGGTTTTATTTATTTATTTTATTTTTTTAGGTTTATTTAGTTTAGTTTAGGGTTTTAGGTTTTTAGGGTTTAGGGTTTTAGTGTTTAGGGTTTAGGGTTTAGGGTTTAGGGTTTAGGGTTTAGGGTTTATGGTTTAGGGTTAGGGTTTAGGGTTTATGGTTTAGGGTTTTAGGGTTTAGGATTTAGGGTTTAGGGTTAGTGTTTATGGTTTAGGGTTTAGGGTTTTACGATTTAGGGTGGTCGATTTAGGGTTAGTTTAAGGGTTTAGGGTTTATGGTTAGGGTATTTTTATTTTTTATTTATTTTTAGGGTTTAGCATTTACTATTTTTAGTTTTTTTTAAACAGAACAAATTCAGATTCAGCATTTCTTCTTCTCAATTTCATCAACCAAGTAACACACTAAGTTTTCTAGGATACAAGCGATGACATAGATCAAATTTTAGCACACATAGAGCAAATCAAAAAGCCTAGATAACTAGAACTGTCTCTACTGTAAAGATAGTTCCATAAGCAGCAGATCGGAACCACCTTGGCCTCTCGAGTAGAGAGATCCACTTTCATATCCCTCATCTCTCCCTCCACCACCACCATGGCTATAACCTCAGTCGTTCCTCCCACCGACATAATGACGACTTCTTCGACCACCACCACATATCCACCAACACCTCTAGATCCCCCACCACCACTATGATAACTGCTGCCTCTGCGTTCACCTCCATCGCCATCTAGGTGAGCCGGTTGGCATGATGATGTTCATTGACCAATTCTTAGGGTTAAGGTTTAGGTTTATTAGGTTTTATGATTTATGTTTAAGTTTTAATTAATTTAGTTAATTTAGGTTTATGTTTAGGGTTTAGGGATTATGATTTAGGGTTCGTGTTTAGGGTATAGGGTTTTGGGTTTAGGTTTAGGTTTTAGGGTTTATGCTTTTAGGGTGTAGGGTTTTACGGTTTTAGTTTTAGGGTTTAGGGTTTAGGGTTTTATTGTTTAGGGTTTAGGATTTAGAGTTATAGGTTTTGGGTTTATTTTAGGGTTTAGGGTTTTATTAATTTATTATTTATTTTTAGGGTTTAGTGTTTAAAGTTTAGGGCTTAGGGTTTAGGTTTTAGGATTAGAGTTCATGTTTTAATTTAGGGTTTAGGGTTTTTTTATATAGAACAAATTTAGATTGAACATTTCTTTTTCTCAATTTCATGAACCAATTAACAGACCAAGTTATCTAAGATAGATGTGATGACATAGATAAAAAATGAGCACACATAGAGCAAATTAAAAACCCAAGACAGCTAGAACCATTTCTACTGTAAAGACAGTTCCAAAGTAACATATCGGATCTGTCATTCTTCAGTTTCTCCAGTTCCCATCACAACCACCCTGGCCTCTCGAGTAGAGGATCCACCATTATATCTCGATGTCTCCCTCCTACAATAGCTCTAACCTCGCTCCTCCCAACTCGATAACCAATACTCGACCACCTTCATATCCACTACCTAGAAAATTGCACCACTTTGCCTCCCTTCTAAATCTAAAGCCAGGAGTTGACGATGATGTTCCTCGTTAGGTTGCACATTCTTAGAGTTTAGGTTTAGGTCTTTTAGATTTTAGGGTTTAGGTTTATTTTTTAATTTATTGAGTTACTTTAAGTTTAGGTTTAAGGTTTGGGGTTTAGGGGTTATGCTTTCTAGGTTTAAGGTCTAATGTTATGGTTTTGGGTTTAGGGTTTAGGGTTTAGGGTTTACGGTTGTAGGTTTAGTGTTGTAGGTTTAGGGTTTAGGCTTTTGGGTTACTTTTAGGGTTTAGGGTTTTGGGTTTAGGGTTTAGGATTTAGGGTTTTAGTTTTTATTTTAAATTAAGTAAACTAGTATGTTTATGTTTATTTAGTTTACTTAGATTATTTTTTATATTTTATAGTTTATTTTATTTAGTTTTATTTTTTATTAATTTAATTTATTTATTTTAATATAGGTTTTTTATTTTAGTTTATTTTTAAAGTTTAAGTTTAAGTTTAAGTTTATTTTTAGTTGAATTTTTTATTATTATTTTTTTAAGCTTAAGTTTTTTTCATAAGGTTTAGGTTTGGTTTTTTATTTTACTTTTTTATGTTTAGGTTTTAGGTTTTCATTTTTGGTTTATTTGTAGGTTATATTTTTCAGTTTAGGTTTAGGTTTATTTTTAATTTTTTTATTTTATTTAGTTTAAGTTTAGGTTTAGGTTTAGGTTATAGTTTATTTTAGGTTTAGGTTTAGGTTTTATTTATTTTAGTTTAGTTTATTTTAGTTTAGGTTTAGATTTATTTTATTTTGTTAATTTTATTTTTATTTTAGGTTAGATTTTTTTTAAGTTTAGGGTTCAGGTTTTATTTTTATTTATTTTTAGATTTATTTTTGTAGGTTTAGGTTTTCATTTTGTTTATATTTTTTTATTTTTGGTTTATTTTATTTTAACTTTACATTTAGTTTTTATTTTATTTAGGTTTTTTATTCTTAGGTTTACATTATTTTTTAGTTTAGTTTATGTTTTTATTTATTTTATTTTTGTTTATTTTTATTTCTTATTTTATTTTATTTTTAGGTTTAGGTTTATTTTTTATTTTAGGTTTTTATTTTATTTTAATTAAGTTCAATTTTTTTTATTTTATTTTAAGGTTTTATTTAGTTTAGGTTTATGTTTTTAGGGTTTAGAGTTTAGGGTTTGGGTTTAGGGTTTCAAGTTAGGGTTTCAGGTTTAGGGTTTAGGGTTAGTGTTCAAGGTTTAGGGATTAGTGCTTAGGGTTTAAGTCTTAGTGTTTAGTGTTTAGGATTAATGGTTTAGGGTTTTTGGGGTTTAGGGTTTTGGGTTTTAGGTTTTGGGTTTTGGGTTTTGGGTTCTAGGTTTAGGGTTTTATGGTTTAAGGGCTTAGGATTTATGGTTGTAGGTTTAGGGTTTAGTGTTTAGGGTTTAGGTTAGTTTAGGTTAAACTTTAGGATTAGATTTTTTATTTTTATTTTTTTATTAGAGTTTAGGGTTTAGGTTTAGGTTTTAGGTTTAAGGTTTAGGTTTTAGTTTAGGATTTAGGATTTTTAGTTTTTTTTTACTAGAGAACAAATTCAGATTCAACATTTTTTCTTGTCGATTTCATCAACCAAGTAACAAACCAAGTTTTTTAAGATAGAAGCGATGACATAGATGAAAAATGAGCACACATAGAGGAAATCAAAAACCCTAGATAATTAAAATTGTCTCTACTGTAAAGATAGTTCCATAAGAAGTAGATTGCATCGGCCGTTCTTCAGTTTCTCCAGTTCCCATTAGAACCACCTCGGTCTCTCGAGTAGCGAGATCCACCATCATATCCCTGATCTCTCCCTCCACCACCACCAGAACCTTGGCTCCTCTTGCCTCCACAAAGACCACTACTCTGACCACCACTTCCACATCCACCAGGACCTCCACATCACCCACCACCACTGTGATAATCGTCGCCTCCAACTTCTCCACCATCGCTAGATCTAGACTGAGCCTAGTTGTCGGTGATTTTCCTACCATCAAAGTTCTTCCAATTCTTAGGGTTTTGGTTTATTAGGTTTTAGGGTTTAGGTTTATTTTATAATTTATTTAGTTACTTTAGGTTTAGGTTTAGGGTTTCGGGTTTTGGGTTTAGGGTTTAGGGTTTAGGGGTTTAGGGTTTAGGGTTTAGAGTTTAGGGTTTAGGATTTAGGGTTTAAGGTTTAGGATTTCGGGTTAGGGTTTAGGGTTTTAGAGTTTAGAGTTTAGGGTTTATGGTTGTAGGTTTAGGGTTTAGGGTTAGTTTTAGGGTTTACGATTTAAGGTTAGGGTTTTTTTTTATTTTTTTATTTTTATTTATTTTTATTTATTTTAGGGTTTAGGGTTTAGGTTTTAGGGTTTAGGGCTTAGGTTTTAGCCTTAAGGTTTAGGTTTTAGTTTAGGGTTTAGGGTTTTGGGTTTTTCTAAACATAGAACAGATTTATTTTCAATATTTCTTCTTTTGGATTTCGTCAACCAAGTAACACACCAAGTTTTCTAAGATACAAGTAACGAGTTAGATAAAAAATGATCAAACATAGAGCAAATCAAAAGCCCTAGATAAATAGATTTGTCTCTACTGTAAAGACACAATTTTCTAGAAGCAACAGATCAGATCAACAATTCTTTAGTTTCTCCAGTTCCCATCAAAACCACCCAGCCTCTCGAGTTGTGGGATCCACCATTATATCCCGGATCTCTCCCTTCACCACCATCACTGCTGTAAACTTCGTCACTCCTCCCGCCTCCATAACCACAATTGCTCTAACCACTACCTCCATATCCACCAACACCTCCAAATACCCCACCACCACTATGATAATTGTCGATTCCACCTTTGCCTCCACCACCAGATCTAGACTGAGCTTGGTTGACGGTGATATTCCTACCGGCATGGTTCTGCCTATTCTTAGTGTTTAGGTTTAGGTTTAGGTTTATTAGGTTTTAGGGTTTAGGTTTATTTTTTAATTTATTTATTTATTCTAGGTTTAGATTTAGTGTTTAGGATTTAGGATTTAGTGTTCTTAGTTAGGGTTTAGGTTTTAAGGTTTAGTATTTCACAAAATGATTTAACTCCCAAAGATAATAAAATTTAATTTATAGAGGGCCAACAAAGCTTAGTCAAACAAGGTGAAACCCATATCATCATCAGATTCCTCAGGCTCTTCTTCTTCTACTATTATAGTAGTAGCGGTTTAGCGCCACATCAAATTTACTAGGATCGCTCAAATACTTAACCTTCTCGCAACTATGTGTAATCAGTGGCAATCACGAGGGCGAGGACATTCTTGTAAGTGTTGATGAACATGTGGGGCGCTGCAGTAAGGGTAGGATAATATAGAGCAAGTGAGAGATATGTGATCATTGAAAGGCCTGCCGAAAACTTCATAATGAGATCATCTTTAGTGAGGTCAAGCACCTCAGGAGTGAACACTGAACCTTCATCATACACAGACTGGACGACAAGGCCATTAGAGAATGACCTGATCCCCAGCTTTGTGAGGAGAGCCACCTCTGAGGATCCCAACTCATCGCCTATTTTAACTAGATCAATCGGGTGATAATTTCAACAGTACCCATATTTATCTTAGTTGGGATGTTGAGAAGCTGGAAGAAAGAATTCTATGAAGGATCCGGACCAGTGTAGCCTAGAGGAACCACAAAATCAATAGGTGCAACAAAAACAATATAGAAAGGAGCACCAACATTGTATTTTGCAACCTCTTTGTTGACTTCTTTAAGATCACCTTTTGTAAAAATTAGCTCAACCAAGGTTTAGGGTTTATGGTTTAGGGTTTAGGGTTTAGGGTTTAGGGTTTATGCTTTTAGGGTTTAGGATTCAGGGTTAGGGTTTAGGGTTTAGGTTTAGGGTTTAAGGTTTAGGGTTTAGGGTTTACGGTTTAAGGTTGAGGGTTTAGGGTTTAAGGTTTACAATTTAGGGTTTAGGATTTTTTAGGGTTTAGGGTTTAAGGTTGTAGGTTTAGTGTTGTAGATTTACGATGTAGGGTTTAGGATTAGTATTATTGTTTAGGGTTTAGGACATATGGTGTAGGGTTTTTTTATATACTTTTTAAATTGATTAAACTAGTAGATTTAAGTTTATTTAATTTATTTTAATTTAGTTTATTATATATTTTTTTTTTATTTAGGTTTATTTTTATTTTTTATTTAGTTTAGTTAATTTATTTTAGGTTTATTTATTTTTTTTACAATTTTATTTTGGTTTTTTTTGGGTTCAAGTTTAGGCTTAGGTTTATTTTTAGTTGAGTTTTATTTTTATTTTATTTTTTATGTTTAGGTTTTATGTTTTATTTCTAGGTTTAGGTTTTTCTTTTATTTTTTTAGGTTTTGGATTTAAATTTTTATTTTAGGTTTATTTTTATGTTTTATTTTTAGTTTAGGTTTTATTTTTATTTTTAGTTTATTTTATTTAGGTTTATTTTATTTTATTTATTTTATTTTTATTTTATTTTTAGGTTTTTTTATTAGTTTAGGGTTTAGATTTTATTATTTATTTATTTTTAAGTTTTATTTTTAAGTTTATTTTTTAGGTTTAGGTTTTATTTTTGATTTTATTTTATTTTATTATATTTTATGTTTAGTTTTTTTTATTTAGGTTTTTATTCTCAGGTTTATTTTATTTTTTAGTTTAGTTTAGGTTTTCATTTATTTTATTTTAGTTAATTTTTATTTTTTATTTTATTTTATTTTTAGGTTTAGAATTAGGTTTTAGTTTAGTTTTTTATTTTATTATTTTATTTAGGTTTAGGTTTTTTTTATTTATTTTATTTTTAGGTTTTATTTAGTTTAGTTTTAGGTGTTTAGGTTTTTAGGTTTATGAGTTTAGGGATTAAAGTTTTAGGTTTAAAGTTTAGGGTTTAGGGTTGTATGTTTATGGGTTAGGGTTAGTTTTAGGGTTTATGATTTAGGGTTAAGGATTTTTTTATTTTTTTACTATTTTTTTGTTAGGATTTAGGGTCTAGGTTTCAGGTTCAAGGTTTAGGGCTCAGGTTTTAGCTTAGGGTTTTTGGTTATTTTTTTAGATAGAAAACAAATTCAAGTTTGACATATCTTCATTTTGATTTCATCAACCAAGTAATACACCAAGTTTTTTAAGACAAAAGCCAGGACATAGATAAAAAATGAGCATGAATAGGGGCAAATAAAAAACCATAGATAATTAGAACTCTTATAAAGACATAGTTCCATAGCGATCTCGGATCGTTCTTATTTCTTTGGTTGCCAACAGAACCTCGACCTCTAGTAGCGGGATCCACCATCATATCCCTAATCTCTCCCTAAGCCACTACCATGGTTGTAACCTCGTCTCGTCCATAACCACCCACTGCGTCACCACCTCTATATCCACCAGCACCTCTAGATCACCCACCATCACTATGATAATCGCTGCCTCCACTTTTTGCCTCCACCTTGAGATCAGCTAGTTGTTGATGTTCTTGATGTTAATGTTTTGCCCATTCTTAGGGTTTAGGTTTAGGTTTATTCTTTTTTGGGTTTAGGTAAAATTTTAATTTATTTAGTTACTTTAGGTTTAGGTTTAGGGTTTGGGGTTTAGGGCTTAGGGTTTAGTGTTTAAGATTAGGGTTTAGGAGTTATGCTTTGAGGATTTAGGTTTTACAATTAGGGATTAGGGTTCTTTAGTGTTTAAGGTTTAGGGTTTATGGGTTACTATTGTAGGTTTAGTATTGTAGGTTTAGGGTTAGTTTTAGGGTTTAGGGTTTAGGGTGTAGGGTTTAAGATTTAGGGTTTAGGATTTTTTCTTTAAAATTAAGTAAACCGATAGGTTTAGGTTAATTTTTTATTTCTTTTAGTTTATTTTAATCTCTATTTTGATTTAGGTTTATTTTTTATTTTTATTTAGTGTAGTTTAATTAGTTTAGGTTTATTTATTTTAGTTTTAGTTTTTTATTTTAGTTTTTTAGGTTTAGGTTTATGTTTAGGTTTTTTAGTTAAGTTTTATTTTTTTTATTTTTTAATAGGTTTAGACTTTATTTTTTATTTTTAGGTTTAGGTTTAGGTGTTTATTTTATTTTTGTAGGTTTAAGTTTTAGCTTCTTATTTTAGGTTTATTTTTATGTTTTATTTTTCAATTTTGGTTTATGTTTATTTTTAGTTTATTATATTTTATTTAGTTTAAGTTTAGGATTAGGTTTAGTTTATTTTAGGTTAGGTTTTGGTTTTCTTTATATTAGTTTAGGTTTAGGTTTACTTTATCTTGTTTATTTTATTTTTATTTTAGGTTTATTTATCTTTTAGTTTAGGGTTTAGGTTTTATTTTTTATTAGGTTTATTTTCCAGGTTTAGGTTTCTATTTAGTTTTTATTTTATTTTATTTTAGGTTTATTTTTTTATTTTAGGTTTAGTTTTTATTTTATTTATCTTTTCTATTGTTAAGTTTATTTTATTTTTAGTTTAATTTAGGTTTTTATTTATTTTATGTTAGTTTATTTTTATTTTTAATTTTATTATATTTTTAGGTTTAGGTTTATTTTTTGTTTAGGTTTTTATTTTATTTTATTTTTTATTTTATTTAGGTTTATGTTTTATTTATTTATTTTATTTTTAAGTTTTATTTAGTTTAGGTTTAGGTTTTTAAGCTTTTAAGGTTTTAGGTTTAGGGTTTAGGGTTTATGTTTAGGATTTTTTTTTGTGAAACCCCATGTAGGGGGAATTTTATTACCATAAAAAGAGGGTTACAAGGTTAGAAATAAACTCCATAATCGCTCAAAGAACTACAATCAACTTAGAGTAAATCCCTATCTAAGTACAACCAAAAGCAAAATAAAAGAGTAAAGGAAAGCAAAATATAAATTGATTAACATAGATAAGCCAATGAATAGATCTGGGCCAAAGCTCTTCAGGATGAGAGAATGCATGGCAATAGGGAGCAAACCGCAAGAGAATAATGCACGCAAAATTGTAGAAAGATAGAAATTGAGTTAAAGTAATACAGGTAAAATGAAAATTGAAAATAGCATAAACTGAGAAAGATTATAGAGAAGTGTGTGAGAGAAGGCTCAGGCTCAGTCACACCAAATTAGGGCAGATGCAAATATGAGCATCCAAACTTCAGTGGAAGGGTTACATCATAAGAGCTACTACCAAACCAAAAAAGAGTGAAATCATCACAACCATCATAGCCAACAAACCTGTGGGAAGATAGCAACCATTTGTTGAAAGTCTTTTGAGCCTTAGTACATACAAAACTAAACAAAGCCATAAACACAATAGAAAAGGATACAACAAAGAGCAGAATGGGAAAGGGGATCCCATGCGTAAATATCATCAATATAGTCACCATGGCATGAGAATCCCTACACATATGAAATTGAACCATCTTTGCCAGATCCACCTTATTCTTTACCAGAGCCAAGAGTTTAATTAGGCCGATGAAAACCCACCAGAAAATAAGAAAGGCCAGGCAGAGGAAAGAAGCAAGAAACAACTAGTTGAAAAGCTTGCTGAAATCCAGCAAGGCAAATCAAATAGCATGTAATTAACTCCATCCTAAACATATGGGACATATATGTAACTTACAATCCTGGTATAAAGCCCAGGAATATAGCCCAGAAAAAGGTACCCAATCAGAAAAAGTAATGCAATTATTAACAACCCCCTTGTTAATAATCATTGCAGAAGTTGACAACCAGCAAGTGTAAAGCAAGATAGCATAACCCAAACCCAAACAAGAATTACAAAAGTCTAACAGAGCCAAGATGGGAATGCAGTAGCTGATTAGATGGACCAGAAGCCATAGGTAATAAGCTGCTCCCCACCAGAAACAATTCCAAATAAGGACAATCAGAGAGACAACCCTAGTAGCAGCTTGCTGGGCATAAAACTCGATAATCCAGTTCAGCCAACAACCAAGATAGCAAATAATAGCAAGTTGGCCATAAAAACACCCATTCAGAATGGGCAATGCATAAGAAAATATCCAAGTAGGTAATAGGATAATCACAGTGATCTGTACAAGTCTAACTGAAATAAGATGAAAAAAATAGCAGCAGATTAAAATCAGAAAAACAACTGCCAATAAATAGCCAACCACCTCAAAGGCAGCCTGCTGGACATAAGACCCAAAAATTCAATAGCCAACAATTAAAATAGCAATACAATTATTGCATCCACCATAAGATAAGCCAGTAAAAAGGAATGGTACAACATAGATACAAAAGGAGTTCAAAAGAGAGCTATCATTAAAATCCTTCAAAATAAAGAAGAGTAGGCTTGCAGCTAAACCAACATCCTCAGTAAAAGCTGACTGGAAAGAAATCATTAATTAAGTCCAATCCTGTAAAGAGACGATAATAATAACAAGGGTATTGCAGTTTCTCTCCTTACAGGTTGGGAAGGTAAGGTTAGCAAAAGCAATAAAAAAATAGCCCAAAAAGCAACCTACTAGACATGAGAGACAACCTCAGTAGCAGCTTGCTGGGCATAAGACCCGATAATCCAGTTCAGCCAACAACCAAGAAATAAAATAATAGCAAGCTAGCCATAAAACCACCCATTCAGAATAGACAGTGCATAAGTTAATTTCCAAGTAGGTAATTGCATAATCACAGTTATCTGGACAAGTTTAACTGAATCAAGATGGAAAAAATAGCAGCAGTTTAGATAGACCAAAAATAATGTGTGGTGATCTGCTATAGCCCGATTGCAAACAATGAAGCAATCAGAAAAACAAAAGCCAAAAAATAGCCAACAACCTCAGAAGTAGCCTGCTGGACATAAGATCCAAAAATCCAATAGTGAATAATTAAAACAACAATACAATTATTTCACCCACCATAAGATAAGACAGTAAAAAATAGTGGTACAACATGGACATAAAAGGGGTTCAAAAGGGAGCCATCATTGAAATCCTTCAAGACAAAATAGAGCAGGCTTGCAGCTAAACTAACATCCTCAGTAAAAGCAAACTGGAAAGAAATCATTAAGTAAGTCCAATCTTGCAAAGAGACAATAACAATAACAAGGGTATGTCAATTTCTCTCCTTACAGGTTGGTAAGTTGAGGTTAGCAAAAGCAATCAAAAAAATAGCCCCAAAAGCAGCCTACTAAACATAAGACCCGAAAATCCAACAGCCAACAATTATAACAATAAAACATTTATTGCACCCACCATAAGATAATTCAGTATAAAATAGTGGTACAACATAGAGTCAAAAGTGGTTCAAAGGAAAGCCATATTTGAAATCCTTCAAGACACGAAAACCGGCAGCCCACAACATTAAAGCATAGGAAATCAAGAATTAACTCTAATCCTGCAAAGAAGAAGTTATAGTAGCAAGGGTATTATAGTTTCTCTCCTTATTGGTTGTGGAGGTGAGGTTAGGGAGCATAAGAGGGGCCACATCCATAATAAAGGGAGAAAAATAGATAAATTAGGATCTATCATGAAGCTATACAAAAATATAACAATTAAACATTGATATAGCAAAGTCATGAGCCCCAGAATAGATTTCCAGAAAAAGGAAAAGAGACAGAACACAACCTTAATCATATAGTGGAAAATAGATATAGTAGGACCCCTTAACAAAATATTGATGGCAAGAAGTCTATCTCTGTTGATCAGAAGGTAAAGCAGAAAGTAAAGCATAGGTAATACATCACCCTCCAGCAGACAGGAAACAACTTACCATTAATAGTGGAAATAACAAAAGCAGTAAGACCCCATAAAAGGTTAGAGTAATTAATCCAACAGTAGATGCCACAGAGATCGGCAATTAACCAGAAAGGGGTATTAGGAAGATGCATCAACAAAATCCAGAGAAATAACAATAATAAATAGAAGTTGATCATCCAATTAAACAGGTAATATAACAGGCCAAACCAATAAGATGGATTAATTTCTGAGGTAAGGGAATCCAATATTGTCCAAATTAACCAAACCACGCAAATGTTTAGGAAGTGTAAGTTGATCAAAGAATTTTATGCCATCTAATCTAGCACCCAGATTTGCAAGGTAATCGGACATGCATTACCTTCATGCCATACATGAGTGATTTTAAAATAGAGTTGAGAAAGGAGAGCTCTAGTCTGCTTGAGAAGGTAGTGCAATTCTGTATTGCCCATTTTGGTGGAAGTCAAAAGATCAATCAACAATAGGGCATCCACCTCAATACAAATATTAAACCAACCTTTCTGAAGGCAAATCTCAATAGCTTTGTAAACTGCAATTATCTCAGTAAAAGGAACAGAGCAAGTATTAAGGGGGTAAGCAAAAGCACATAGGACTTTACCATTAAGGCTTTTGAAAATTCCACCACAGCCAGAACCATTTTGAGAGACAGAGCCATTAGTGATAATTTTAATAGTATTAGCATGAGGTTTTACCTAATAAACAATCTTGTCATTTTACAGTTGGGTGGATCCGGCAAGTTAAAATCCAGTTTATTGGCCACAAATTTATAGCCTTTGAATTGATTGTAGTTAATTAAATTGAATTAAACAAGTCACATATTTTATTTTTAATTCAAGCAATTATCCTCATGTGGTTCATAGGAATCCCATAATATTTTGCATCATTTCTGTCCATCCATATGAACCAAATAAGACTGATAGCAGTTATGACTTTAATGGGGGCCTTTAATAGTGTTTTCAAAATAAACTTCAACAAGTTGGTATAGAGTTAAGGAGCCATTGAATTTGACAATATTAAAGAGATCTTCATACCAAATCCAAAGTTTGGAAGCAATGGCTCGTTAACAAATACATGATTCACATTCTCAATGTGAAAGCAAGAGTATTTTGAAGGTAAGTAAAACCTTTACCCCACATCAAGGAGTCACTGGGATAAAGTTTTTCAAAATATGCCAAGTTAGAAGAATAGAAATAGGAATAGTGTCCAAAGTTTAAAAAAACACATTGGAGAAATCATGAGCTTCTTTAATATGAATCCAAACATTTTAAGGTTGAAATCACCATTTTGGGAAAGCTTTAAAAGGATCCGATCATGATTGCTAGGAATGATAGGAATAATAGTAAGTTTATCTAAAAGAGAGAAAGGAATATAGTAAGCTTTTGTTCCACTTATTATTCTACCAGAAAGAGTTCACTTTAATAGCATCAGTGGAGTGTGTAGAAAGTAGTTCATCAATGGACCCACCTCCAGTCCAGTTATCTTGCCAAAAGAAAGAGGTTCCAGAGTTAATTCCCCAAGAGATTAAAGATTATGCTTCCCATTTGATGGAACAAAGTATTTTCCATACAGGAGAATCTCCCACTTTATAGGGGCAAATGAGAGGGTGCTTACCCTGGCAGTATTCGACAGTCATGAAATTAGCCCAAAAACTATTGTTGCTCCTAAAATTCCACCAAAGTTTATAGAAAAAAGTAGTGATAGCTTCTCTGATTGGCTTACAGCCAAGCCCACCTTCAAGAAGAGTGCTTTTATACCAAGAGGTCCAATGCATTCTTTTTGTTAGAACCCCAAAGAATTTGTTAAGAGGCGCCAATTCTATTAATGGTAGAATTGGTCAACACAATGGTTTGAATGAGATATAAAGGCATGGAGTTAAGGGTGCTCTTAATCAAAGTGAGCCTACCACCAAATGAGAGTAAATAAAATTCCCAAATAGAATTTTATTAGAGATTTTTTGGATTAACTCATCAAAGAGATGTGATCTTTTGACCTTTAAAAATGGAGCACCAAGATATTTAATAGGAAGTTATTGTTGCTAAAATTAGTAATTCTCAAGATTTGGTTGATCCTATTACTAGGATTTTAGAGGAAGGAATGAAACAACTTTTACCTTCATTAAGAAAGAGACCACTTTCATTACCAAATTTATTTAAAAGATTCTTAATAGTTTTAATGTGATGAATAGAGGCATTGCAAAAGCTTATGAAGTCATCAGCAAAGCTAAGATGAGAGACAGAAGACCACCTTGAGTTCTAAAAAATATGTTATTATTGTTGAAAAGATCATTAAGGCTCCTCAAAGATATTCAACAATAATTATAAAAATAGAGGGAGATAAGGGATCTCCTTACCTCAAACCATGCATAGAAGGAAAAAAACCTAGGGACTCACCATTCATGATAACGAGAACCAAACATTGGTAATACAATTTTAATGAGGATAAAATAAAAACCAAACAAAAGAAGAATTTGGAAGAGGAAATTCCAAGAGAGGTTGTCAAAAGCTTTAGAGATGTCCAATTTGAAAAGGATGTTACCACCGGTAGAAACATCAATGTCATGACGCTCTGGGCTAGAAGAATGTCGATATAGCTCTACCTTTAACTAAACCGCTAGTTGGGGAAATAATTTTAGCAAGACTAATAATTCTATTGGAAATTAATTTAGAAATGAGTTTATGAAAGAAGGTGCAAAGGTTGATAGTCTGAAATCACCCCAAGATTTAGGATTATTAATTTTGGGAATAAGAACAATGGAAGTTCTAGAAAAATATCTTGGTAAAGGATTTCCATCAAAAAAATCAATGATAGCATCGACAAGGTCAGACTTAATAATAGGCCAACAATTATGAAAAAATTGAGTCTATAGCCTTGCAACAATAGAATCTGTGTTCATGCTATTAAGAATACTACCAATCTCAGCTTCCGTAGGATGCAAATTAAGCAAATGGTTGTCATCATTAGTAATCATTGATGGAATCAGGTGAGAGTTGGAGAGAGCTTTGGTAGGGTTGTTGTTTAATAAGTTTTTAAAATGATGTATGACAAAATCTTTAATATCATTATTATCAGTGATCCAGCTACCGTTATCATTTTTAATTTTTTGAATAGAGTTTAAGGCTTTCTTTTTTTGAAAAGAGCATGGAAATACTTGGTATTTCTTTCACCATCAACAATATTTTTGCTAGCAGCCTTTTGCCACTAGTATGTTTTCTCCATATTCTGATAATTAACCAAGTTATCTTTAGCTTCATTCAACTCCTTAAGTTTAGTAGGATCAGTCAAAACAGCATCTTCAAGAGAACAAACTAATTGTTCCATATTTTGATATTGGCAAAAAAGATTTTAAAATGATGCTTGTTCCAATTTAGGTTTTGTTTAAGCCTTTTAAGCTTAAGCCGTGAGGTGAATCATGCCCTTAACCAATTATCTGATGAAGAAGAGCCATTCAATTAATGGATACAACATTTATGAAATCAATGTGTTGGATCCACATATTTTGGAATCTAAAGAAGTTGGGAGGATAATCTATTGGAGGGATTTTGATAGAAATCAAAAGCGAGCATGATCGGACAAAGTTTTGCTCAAATGTTCAGAAGTAAGGGGCCATTGATTGATCCAAAGAGAATTAAAGAGTCCTATCAAGCCCGCTGGAGTCTAGAGTTATGCCACGCGTATAGTTGGGGCGAAAAATATATCAGATTGCAATCAAGAATCATATTAGAAAAATCTTCCATGGAATGAATGTTAGGAGAGCAACCTCCCCTTCTTTTTGAGGAAGAGAGAATAGTGTTAATATCACCCCAAACCAACCAGGGGTTATTGATCGAGGAGGCAAATGTTCTTAGGTTATCCCAAAGGATGTTCCTACCAGCTCTATTACAAAAAGCATAAATAAAGGAACCTAAAGCAAAAAATTCACCCAATGAGATGTGGACATTAACCAATTGTTGAAGATCATCAAGGATAGAGATGTTGACTAAATTATTCCAAAACACCAAATTTTATTTATATTATAATAGAAATTTTGAAAAAGCGTTCTAGCAACATGGTTGATCTTAGAAGAGTGTATGAATGGTTCAATAATAACAAGTAAAGGCTATGTTATGAATATGAAGACTTCTAATATTTGAATAATGAGAGTCCCAATACCTTGAACATTCCAAATTAGAAAATTGATCATAATAAAATAAGAAAGAAAGGAAAAGAGATAACTAAAGAAATAAAAAAGCAAGAAGAAAAGAAAACTAAAAATAGTTATTTATGGGAAGTTAGAGAAGATCTAGTAGTTTTAGTGGAGCTATTAGTGAACATTCTAGCTGTAAGAGATTTTTTTTAAAAAATAGTTTGAAAAGATCTATCATTGTCCAAAGTATCACCATCCAAGAGAGGCTAATTTGTGATATTCAAAATAGGACCTATATCAGTCAAAGCATTTCTAATGGTAATTTCCCCTTCTTCAATGTTAGAATTAAGCTAATAAAGTGGGTTAGCATGCGTATCACTCTAAAGGGTAGGAGAAGGAGAGGTTGTGAAGCCATTAATAGCATAGATTTCATGCTCATTTTAGAATTACTTTTCAAATTTTGTTCCATCATCAAACGATCAGCAATTTTCAGATTTTTTTCTTTCATCAAAGGATCAACTACAGAATTTATTTTCAAATTTTGATCCAACCTGAAGTTTCCATTAAAATCACCACTAGGGTTCATATGAGTCTCCTCGAGTTCATTATCCAAAAGGGGTAGGTTAGACTGAGTCAAGGTATTGTCTTGAGGAGCCAAATTATTATAAATAGAAGCAATGTTAATTAAGTTATCATTAGCCTCCTCATGAACCTCATAAGCATTACATTTAACATGCTCAAATTGCTCTCTAATAGTCAAATCAGTGGATAGAAAAGGAGTAGGGGTAGGGGGATGATTCCCATTTTGAGTGACTTTAGGTACATAAGCAAATTTATTGGTTTTTCATTTAATAGAGTAGGATTAGGATCTGATAATTTATTCTTTTTAAGATGAGGATGCAACACAAAATATTCAAAATGATCATGGCCATGAATCTTACAATGTGTGCAAAAACCAAGAAAGATCTCAAATTCCACTTTTTGATTATAATCGAACTTCTCAGAGCCGATCCAAACTTCTTTAGGATGCTTTTTAGTAATATCAATCTCAACCAAAATACGAGCAATAGAAGGTCGTGATCTCATAGCGGTGGCCTGATCAATTTGAAGAGGCCGGCCAAAGAGAGCTCTGCAAAGAGAACATGATGTGTAACATAGTGTATTCTCATATTAGGAAGAGCTAGCCATAGGAACAATTAGGGATTCCTCTTTTATATCAAAAAGAGGAGACCATTTCATAAGTCGCATTTGACAATTAAATGCAAAGTAAGAGTGACGGGCAAAAACTCTTGAATATGTAAGTCATTATAGAGCTAAATTAAAATATTACTAGGATCAATCAATGGTGAAAACACCAAAGTTTAATATGAAAAAAAGATCGGATGTTATTGAGTTGGCGGCGGAAAATTTATCAACTAAAGAGAATTCAAAAGGCTTCACCAACCTTTCCACGTCTAGATCTGAGCACATAACAGCAGACATCCCATGAAATGAGGTCGAGATCAAATTCATCAAAGCATTAGGGGAAAGGTTCTTACCAAATAATGCATCCTTAAAGGACTTAACTGTAGGCAGAGTAGCGGTTAATTTCAAATCCATAATTCCATGTAAATCTGATGCCCTAGCCGACGCCTCTAAGATGGATAAGCTCACCGGCGACTCTCGCCATTGAAAGAGTGAGGGAAAACAATTAGAGACAAATTATCAAAAAATTGATGAGAAATCAAAAAAAAAACAAGGGAAAAATACAAAGAGAACGCGGCCGAGAGGGGAGAAGGTGGGTTTTGGGTAGCTTTACATTTTTTTTTAGGGTTTAGGTTTTAGGGTTTAGGTTTTGGGGTTAGGGTTTAGGGTTTAGGGTTTAATGATTAGGCTTTAGGGTTTAGGGTTTTTAGGGTTTAGCATTTAGGGTTTAGGGATTAGGATTTTGGGTTTAGAGTTTATGGTTTTGGGTTTGGAGTTTAGGGTTTTAGGGTTTAGGGTTTATTGTTTAAGATTATAGGTTTAGGGTTTAGGGTTTAGGATTTGAGGTTAGGCTTTTTTTATTTTTTTTAATTTTTTTTTAGTTTAGGGTTTAGGGTTTAGCATTTAAGTGTAGGGTTCAGGTTTTAGTATAGGGTTTAAGGTTTTTTAATTTTTTTTAATAGAGAACAAATTCAGATTCAATATTTCTTCTTTTCTATTTCATCAACCAAGTAACACACCATATTTTTTAAGACATAAGAGATGACATAGATAAAAAATGAGCACGCATTGAGAAAATCAAAAACCTTAGATAACAAGACCTTGTCTATTATAAAGACATAGTTTGATAAGTAGCAAATCGGATCGATGTTCTTCAGTTTCTACAGTTCCCATCAAAACCACCTCGGCCTCTCGAGCAACAGAATCCACCATCATATCCCCAATATCTCCTTTCACCACCACCATAGATGTAACCTCCGTTGCTCCTCTCACCTCCATAACGACCACTGCTCTGACAACCACCTCCATATCCACCACACCTCAGTCGACCACCACCTCCATTGCCTCCACCTTCTCTCCACCACTAGATCTAGGCAGCTTGATGGTGATGTTCTCATCAAGTCCATTCTTAGGGTTTAGGTTTAGGTTTAATTTTATTAGGTTTTAGGGTTTAGGTTTATTTTTAATTTATTTAGTTACTTTAGGTTTAGGTTTAGGGTTTGGGGTTTAGGGTTTAGGGTTTAGGGTTTAGAGTTTTTTTTTTTTTTTTAACTCAAATGATTCCATAATAAATAAGAAATTACCAAATTAAACAAGACATTATCCTCTAACAACTAATAAAATAGGATTAAATAAAATGCAATTCAAAAATTCACCAAAATAATATTTCACAAAATGATTTAACTCCTAGAGACAATAAAATTTTATTTTACGGAAGGCCAACAAAGCTTAGTCGAATAAGCTGAAACTCATATCATCATCAAATTCCTGGATAGGCTCTTCTACTACAGCAGCCGGAGTAGTAGCAGTAGCATGAGTAGTAGAAGAATCAAGCGCAGTAGGCACATCAAACTTTTTTAGGATCCTTCAAATACTCTTTAACCTTCTTGTCATGTGGGCATGTGTAATCAATGGCAATTGTGATGACGAGGACATACTCATAAGCGTTGATGAACATGTGGAGCATTGTATCAAGGTTGGGATAAAAGAGGGCCAGTGAAAGAGAAGTGATCATTGAAAGGCCTGCCAAAACCTTCTAGATGAGATCATCTTCAATGAGGTCAAGCACCTCAGGACTTAACACCAAACCATCATCATAGATAGACTAGACAATAAGGCCATAAGAGAATAGCCTTATCCCTAGCTTAGCTAGGAGAGAATCCTTTGAGGATCCCACCTTATTACCTTTTTTAATCAGCTCAACTAGGGTGATAATTTCAACAGTACCCTTGTTAATCTTAGTTGGGATGTTGAGAAGTTGGAACAAAGAAGTCTATGAAGGATCCAGACTAGTGTTGCTTGGAGGAACCATAACATCAATAGGTGAAACAAGACCAACATGGGCTGGAGCACCACCTTTGTATTTCACAACATCTTCGCTGACTTCTTTAAGATCACCTTTCATAAAAAATTAGCTCAACCGGTTTGGGGTTTATGGTTTAGGTTTTTAGGGTTTATGCTTTTACAGTTTAGGGTTTAGGGTTAGAGTTTAGGGTTTCGGGTTTAGGGTTTAGAGTTTAGGGTTTATGGTTTAAGGTTGTAGGTCTAGGGTGTAGGATTTAGGGTTTAGGTTTTTTTTTAAAAAAAAAATTTAAGTAAACTAGTAGGTTTAGGTTTATTTAGTTTATTTTTTATTTATTTTAGTTTATAATATTTTTAATTTTATTTAGGTTTATCTTTTATTTTTATTTTTATTTAGTTTAGGGTTTTTATTTTAGTTTTAATTTTTAGGTTTAGGTTTATTTTTTAGTTGAGTTTTATTTTTATTTTATGTTTTGGGTTTTGGTTTTATTTTTTATTTTAGGTTTATTTTCAGGTTTTATTTTTTAGTTTAGGCTTAGGTTTATTTTTTAATTTTTTTTCATTAAATTTAGTTTTGGTTTAGGTTTAGCTTTAGTTTATTTTAGGTTTAGGTTTAGGTTTTGTTTATTTTAGTTTAAGTTTAGGTTTATTTTATTTTGTTTATTTTATTTTTTATTTTAGATTTAGTTTTTTTTAGTTTAGGGTTTAGGTTTTTATTTAGTTTTTATTTAATTTTATTTTAGGTTTATTTTTATTTTTATTTTACGTTTAGTTTTTATTTTATTTAGGTTTTTTATTCTTAGGTTAATATTATTTTTTACTTTAGTTTAGGTTTTTATTTATTTTAATTTAGTTTATTTTTATTTATTATTTAATTTTATTTTTAGTTATAGGTTTAGGTTTTAGTTTTTTTATTTCATTTTTATTTTATTTTATTTAGGTTTAGGTTTTCTTATTTATTTTATTTTTTTAGGTTTTAGTTTAGGTTTAGGTTTTTAGGTTTTTAGGGTTTAGGGTTTAGGGTTTAGGGTTTTAGGGTTTAGGGTTTGAGGGTTTAAGATTTAGGGTTAGAGTTTAAGGTTTAAGGTTTAGGGTTAAGTATTTAGGCATTAGGGTTTAGGGTTTTTAAGGTTTAGGGTTTAGGGTTTAGGGTTTTTCTTAACTAAAAGGAAATAATTGCTCAAAAAAATAGGTACAAGAAGAGCATATTAGAGACTAACTCAAAAAAAAAAAACTAGTTCTCAAATGAGCTACAGGAGAATCCTAAAGAGTTTAGTCCCTAAACTAATACATTGAAGAGCAATAAAGAAAAAAAAAGCAAAGACAACAAAGGGGTAGAATCCATGAACCTCCAAAGAGACGAAGATCCATAAGAAAACAAAACCTGCAACCTGCAACTTAAGACAACTCTAGCCATCTAAGAAAAAGGAGACCATCAGTAAAACTCTAGCTCCCTCCAAGAAGAAGAAAAGACCAACTGAAAAAGAGAACCTACAACCTGCAAGAAATCTCGGGAGATCAAAACATAAAGAGATAAAAACTCAGGGTTAGATATGAGGAAAAAAGGATAATCACAATAGTGTTGGGGGATCAAATCCTAAGTGCATCTAGCTTCACAGAAGGGTTACAAATAGGAAAGTCACCAGCCAGAAAAATATCAAGGAAAAAATCTATCATATCATCATAGCCATCCCAGCCAAAGAAAAATACAAACCTATCATAATAGCCACCGAGCCAAAGAAAGAGTGAATCTTAAGAAATAGAAAGAGAGAGGAGAGAAACATATAAACTTAACATTAGGCAATCCCGACAAAACCAAATATGAACACCTCTTAAAAAAGAGGGGAAAAGAAGCTCACAACCCAAAAAAAAGATCCCTCAAAGACAAAGCAAATAGAGTCGAGAAAAACACCAATCCAATGCCACCAAGGCACCAAGCCAACAAAGCCCACAACAACACCAATTCAAATCCACCAAGGCACCAACCAAAGGAAAGGAAATAGCCAATAGTGTAGCCAAACAATAGAGCACCCAAGAAAAATAGCCCAGGAAAGAGCAAGAGAACCAAACCAAAAAAAAAAAAATGAAGAAGGAAATGAAAGAAATAAATAAATAGAAATAATACCAATGGCAAACCACACTAAGGCCCAACTTACCACTAATAAAGAGAGCAAAAGCACCAACAAAAAAAATAGCAGATAAGACACCATCACAAAATAACCACTCAAAAGCACCCAAACAAAACCGAAAAAAGCCATAAACAGGATGGAGAAAAATTAAAGAAGACAATAATCAACAGCAAGAAAACAAACAACAAAAGCTCAATCAATAGAGAAAAAACCAACCAAAAGAAAAAACCTCCCAAGGACAGGAGAGGTTATTTCGAAGAAGCTTTTGAAAGAGTATCCCTTGGCAAGTGAGGAGGGGCATAAATTTGAACACTATTTTTTCTTGTAAATAGTTTTATAACCATGCCCTTTCTCCAAAAACTCTCCATCAAAAAATGAATCAATATTGTTATAAAAAAACTTGGGGATCAGGAAAACCTATCAGTTTCAAAGAAAAGCATTCAGAATCATCCACAACATTTGACAAAGGAAAATTATAAATGCTATGGATTTTAGAATCAGAAGTGATAGAAGGAGCAGAAATAGCTTTATTAAGAAGATAATTATCAATATTTTCAACTTCCAATAAAATCTGAAGAGTTTCCTCCCTGTCTTCATTCATAAAAGAAGCAAGAGAAGCAGAATCTAGATTTTCAGTATAATCTTAATGTAAGGAATTAAAATAAGATTCAAATCCCTTGAAAGCACATAACATATTACCAAAATTCTAAACATAACTACCAGGCATAAAAGAACCATCATTTTGAACCAAAATAGAACTATTCACAATGAGAGAACTGTCACAAGTATCTAAATCTTATTTTTTTAAAGAAGGATCACTAATATTAACAAGATTGTGAAGACTAGAAGTTAAAATATCAGAAATAAGAACATTCTTTTCACCATCATTCTCAATCAAAGAAGGCAAAGAAATAGTCTCTTTCCCATGATCTAAAGTAGACATAGGAGAAAGAGAAACAACATCCAATTGATTGGAAGAAATGGTGTTAGCATTAATAATATTCAAACCATCATCATGAAAGGACTTATGCACAACATCCAAACCGTTATAATCATTAACCACACCCTCTAAAGTCTTCCCTTTAGCAGAATCATCAAAAGAAACACTTAGATCATGATTATTAGTTAAATCCTTTTCAAAACATCAAAATTACCTTTTGCATTAGACAAATCATTAATAGGTAAAACATTTTAATAAGATTCAAAAATATGGTTTTGCAAAACATTAAAATTTTGAAAAGAAGATTTTCCTTTTATCCAACTTGAGAGGATCATCAGTTTTTTCAACAATTGAATTCTTACTGGTGATTTTGTTCCTAAGAGAGGGATGAGTAATAATGCATTCAGAAATTTCATGCCCATGAATCTTACAATAACAACAATAACAAGCCTTTATCCCTCTAAGTGGGGTCATCTACATGAATCCTTCATCTCCATTGTGTCCTATTATGTGTCAAATTCTCATTTTATTGAAGTAAATTAAGGTCATCTTTTATACATCCTAACCAAGCCTTTTTAGGTCTACCTCTACCTTTCTTAACATAAGGCAAATCTAATGCATCTACTCTCCTAATGGGGTCATTGGACAACCGATCATTTATGTGGACAAACCATCTAAGGTGACTCTCTCTAATCTTATCTGCCACTAGAGGTACTCTAACTTTTTCTCAAACATACTCATTTTGCATTTTATCCCTAGGAGTAAAGCCACTCATCCACGGATCTTATAATGATTATAAAAAAATGGGAAAGTTCTCAAAAACAACTTTGTAAAAATAATCACATTTTTTTGAACCCAACCAAATTTCTTTCAGGTATTTTTTAGTAATATCAATCTCTATAAGAATTCTAGCAACATACGATCTAGAAGCAGCTGTTGCTTGATAACTTGCAAAGGCTGACCAAAAATCAACCCAATACCAAAAAGAATTTGATGATTAAATAGATGAATCCACAAGTTAGGTATATAAATCCAAATGGGAACAATAGGAGACTCTTCATTAACATCAAACATAGGTGTCCACTTCAAAATACTCATTTGACAAATAAAAACATAGTAAGAACACTTAGAAAAAAATCTTTTATAATCAAGGTCATTAGAAAGTTTAATGAACATTTCTTTTGACTTTTCATATGAACCTTCAAGAGCATGGAGAATTCTTACTAGCTAAAACCTCTTTGAAAAATTTAGTAACAATAGGTAATTTAGAATTTGGGATTACCCAAAATGATGCCTAGCGGGATCCATCGGCATGGGATTTACCCCATGGATTTGAAGAAAGCGGCCATGAGTCATAGTGCCACGACAAAAGCGGTCAAGATCAGCCTAGGCCAATATAGAATCGAGAAAGCACTCAAAACTCACCAAGAATGAGGAATCGAAATCACCCAATAATAGGGTTTAGTTGGTTTTAGGGTTTAGGTTTTAGGTTTAGTGTTTATTAGTTATTATTAGGTTTTATTTGTTTAGATTATTATTAGTTTATTATTATTTTATGTTTAGTTTAGTTAGTTTTAGTTATTATTATTTAGTTAATTTAGGGGTTTAGTTTAGTTTATTAGTTTATTTAGTTAGTTTTTTATATATGGGTTAGTTTTTTTGGTTATTGTGGTTATTATTAATTGGTTTAGTTATTAGTTATTATTAGTTAGTTAGTTATTTATTTAGTTTAGTTTTGTTAGTTTATTTATTAGTTTATTAGCCTAGTTTATTAGTTTTATTAGTTTAGTTATGGGTTTAGGTTTATTACTTTATTATTAGTAGTTTTTTAGTTTAATTTATGGTTTAGTTTTTATTAGTTATTATTAGTTATTTATTGTTTATTGTTATTATTAGTTTAGTTAGTTGGTTTATTATTAGATTCATTTTAGTTTATTTTTTTCTATGGTTTATTATTATTATTAGTTTATGTTTATTATTATTAGTTTTATTTTTATTATTTAGTTTATTTATTTTAGTATTTTAGTTTAATTATTTAGTTATTTTTTTATTTTGTTTTATTATTATTATTATTTATTATTATTATTATTATTATTATTATTATTAATTTTATTTGTTAGCTTTATTAGTTTAGTTATTTAGTACATTTTATTTTATCTATTGTTAGTTTATTATTAGTTAGTTAGTAATTTTTAGTTAATTTTTTTATTATTTTATTATTAGTTATTAGTTAGTTTATTAGGTTTAGTTAATATTATGTTTATTTATTAATTAGTTTTTATGGTTTATTAATTTAGGTTTATGGTTTAGTTTTAGTTAGTTATTTAATTATTTATTATTAGTTATTATTATTAGTTTACTAGTTTAGTTTTAATGTTTATTATTCATTAGGGTTTAGGTTTATTTATTAATTAGTTTATTTTTTAGTTAGTTTTTTTAGTTAGTTTGTTGATTAGTTTATTAGTTTATTAGTTATTAGATTTAGATTATTAGTTATTTATTATTAGTTTTATTTATTTTATTATTAGTTTTAGTTTTTTATTAGTTATTATTAAGTTTTTAGCTTATTATTTATTAGTTTATTCAGTTTTATTATTTCGTTATTTGTTAGTTTTAGTTTTGTTTTATTATTATTTTATTATTTTTTTATTTTTTATTTAGTTATTATTATTAGTTGAATTAGTTTACTTATTAGTTATTTTACTTTAGTTTAGTTTGTTATTATTATTTTTATTATTATTAGTTTTATTAAATTATTTGGGGTTTATTAGTTTATATTTAGTTATATTATTATTATTATTATATTATTATTATTATTATTATTATTATTATTATTATCATTATTATAATAATAATAATTATTTTTTAAGTTTTAGTTAATATTATTATAATTTAATTAGTTTTAGTTAGTTTAGTTATTAGTTATTTATTTAGTTATTTAATTATTATTAGTTTAATATTATTATTATTATTAGTTTTATTAGTTAGTTTTATTTAGTTTCATTATTATTTCATTAGTTTGGGGTTATTTTATTGGCCTAATTCTAGCAATGCAACCGAACGAAGCATTTATTATTATTAGTTTAGTTTAGTTAGTTTTATGTTATTAAGTTTTATTATTTAGTGTCTTTTAGTTATTATTAGTTTTAGTTTAGTTTATTTATTATTATTATTAGTTATTAGTTTATTAGTTTAGTTAGTTTTATTAGTTTATTATTATTAGTTAGTAAGTTTATTAGGTTTGTTTATTATTATTTGGTTAAGTTTATTTATATAGGTTTTATTTATTATTTAGTTTATTATTAGTTTAGTTTTTTTATTATTACTTTAGTTATTAGTTTTATTTAATTTAGTTAATTAATAGTTTATTAGTTTAGTGTTAGTTGTTATTATTTATTTAGTTTTAGTTTATTAGTTTTTTTAAATTTTATTATTAGTTTTAGTTATTATTATTTAGTTAGTTTTTTATTAGGTTTAGTTAGTTTATTGGTTTATTAATTAAGTTTAATTATTAGTTAGTTATTATTATTAGTTATTTATTAGATATTTAGTTAGTTTATTAGTTTAAGTTTATTAGTTATTAGTTTTAATTTACTTAGTTTAGTTATTATTAGTTTAGTTATTGGGTTTAGTTTTATTATTAGTTAGTTATTTATTAGGTTAGTTATGTTTAGGGTTTAGGTTTATTAGCTAGTTATTATTATTAGTTAGTTATTTATTATGGTTTAGTTTAGTTAGTTTATTAGTTTAGTTTTAGTTATTAGTTTTGGTTTAGTTTAGTTTTTATTATTTTTATTAGTTTGTTTTTACTTAGTTTATTAGTGTGGTTTTTTTTGTATATGTTTAAATTAGTTATTAGTTTGTTCATTAGTTTATTTAATCTTGTTATTATTAGTTTATTAGTTTTTTTAGTTATTATTTTATTAATAGTGTTTTAGTTTATTTAATTTAATTTATTAATTGAGTTTATTTATTTAGTTTAGGTTTAAGTTTTATTTTATTTAATTTTGTTTAGTTTAGTTTACTTTTTTGTTTAGGTTTAGGTTTATGTTTATTTTATTTAGTGTAGTTTATTTATTTATTTTAGTTTAGGTTTTAAGTTTTATTTAGTTTATTTATTTAGTTTAGTTTTATATTATTTATTTTGTTTAGTTTAGTCTAGTTTATTTAGGTTTAGGTTTATTTTACTTATTTATTTAGTTTATTTTATATTTAGTTTATGTTTAGGTTTTGGTTTAGGTTTATTTAGGTTTAGGTTTTATTTAGTTTTGGTTTATTTTTAGTTTAGGTTTAGGTTTATTTAGTTGAAGATTAGGTTTAGGTTTAGGTTTAGGTTTAGGTTTTATTTTAGTTTAGGTTTATTAATTTAAGTTTAGGTTTAGGTTAAGTTTCAGTTTAGGTTTTATTTAGGTTTAGGTTTATGTTTATTAGGTTTAGTTTATATTATTATTTTTTTAGTTTTAGTTCATGTTTATTTTAGTTTAGGTTTATTACGTTTATCTAGGTTTAGGTATAGGTTTTTTTTTATTTAGGTTTTAGGTTTAGGTTTAGGTTTAGGATTTATTAAGGTTTAGGTTTATGTTTAGGTTTAGGTTTATTTAGTGTTAGTTTTTTATTTAGGTTTAGGTTTATTTTTAATTTATGTATATTTAGGTTTATTTTTATTTAGTTTAGTTTATTTAGTTTATTTAGGTTTAGGTTTATTTAGTCTTAGTTTATTTAACTTTAGGTCTATTTAGTATATTTTAAGTTTAGGTTTAGGTTTATTTAAGGTTTAGGTTTAGGTTTATTTTAATTTAGTTCAGTTTATTTATTTAAGTTTAGGTTTAGGTTTGGGTTTAGGTTTAGGTTTAGTTTTTAGTTTATTTAGGTTTAGGTTTATTTAAGTTTAGGTTTTAGGTTTAGGTTTAGGTTTAGGTTTATTTTAGGTTATGTTTAGTTTTGGTTAGTTTAGTTTATGTTTATTTTATTTAGTTTAGGTTTAGGTTTATTTAGTTTATAATATTTTATTTTATTTAATTAGTTTTGATTTAGATTTAGGTTTAGGTATATTTTATTTAGTTTATTTATTTTATTAGTATATTTTATTTTGTTTAGTTTTAGGTTTAGGATTAGGTTTAGGTTTTGGTTTATTTAGTTTAGTTTATTTTAGTTTAGGTTTATTTAGTTTAGTTTTATTTTAGTTTATTTTTAGTTTATTTTATGTTTAGGTTTATTTATTTAGTTTTGCTTATTTAGTTTATTTTTGTTTAGTTTATTTTATTTATTTATAGTTTAGTTCAGTTTAGGTTTAGGTTTATTTAGGTTTTATTAGTTTAGCTTATTTAGTTTAGTTTAGGTTTAGGTTTAGGTTTAGATTTTAGCTTAGTTTTGGTTTAGGTTTATGTTTACGTTTAGGTTTAGGTTTAAGTTTTATTTTATTTTTATTTAGGTTTACCTATTTAGGTTTAGGTTTATTTATTTAGTTTATTTAATTTAATTTATTAATTGAGTTTATTTATTTATTTTATGTTCTAGTTTTATTTAATTTAATTTAGTTTAGTTTAGTATATTTTTATGTTTAGGTTTAGGTTTAGGTCTATTTTATTTAGTGTAGTTTATTTATTTATTTTAGTTTAAGTTTTATGTTTTATTTAGCTTATTTATTTAGTTTAATTTTATTTTATTTATTTTTTTTAGTTTAGTCTAGTTTACTTAGGTTTAGGTTTATTTTATTTACTTATTTAGTTTATTTTATATTTAGTTTATTTTTAGGTTTTGGTTTAGGTTTATTTAGGTTAGGTTTTATTTAGTTTAGGTTTATTTTTAGTTTAGGTTTACGTTTATTTAGTTGAGGCTTAAGTTTAGGTTTAGGTTTAGGTTTTATTTTAGTGTAGGCAAATTAATTTAAGTTTAGGTTTAGGTTTAGTTTTGATTTAGGTTTTATTTAGGTTCAAGTTTATAGTGTAGGTTTATTTATTTTAGTGTATATTATTTAATTTTTTTAGTTTTAGTTCATGTTTATTTTAGTTTAGGTTTATTTGGTTAATTTAGGTTTAGGTATAGGTTTATTTCTATTTAGGTTTTAGGTTTAAGTTTAGGTTTAGGTTTTTATTAAGGTTTTGGTTTAGGTTTAGGTTTATTTTTTATTTTAATTTAGGTTTATTTATTTAGTTGTGTTTAGGTTTAGGTTTAGATTTATTCTTATTTCATTTTTTATTTAGTTTAGGTTCATTTATTTAGTTTAGTTTATTTATTTTTAGTTTAGGTTTAAGTTTTGGTTTAGGTTTTGCTTTAGGTTTATTTAATTTAGGTTTAGTTTATTTTATTTTAGTTTATTATACTTATTTATGTTTATGTTAATTTAGTTTAGGTTTTAAGTTTAGGTTTAGGTTTATTTTAGTTTAGTTTAGTTTAGTTTAGTTTAGTTTGTGTATTTATTTAGTTTATTTTTAGGTTAGGTTTATTTATTTAGTTTATTTAGTTTAATTTTAAGTTTAGTTTATTTAGTTTAGTTTATTTTATTTTAGTTTAGGTTTAGGTTTATTTAGGTTTATTTAGTTTAATATATTTTAGTTTATTAATTTAGTTTATTTTAGTTTAGGTTTAGGTCTTAGTTTAGGTTTAGGTTTAGGTTTAGGATTAGTTTAGTTTAGTTTATTTTATTTTATTTTAGTTTAGGTTTAGGTTTATTTAGTTTCGTTTATTTTATTTAGTTTATTTATATTTATTTCTATTTTATTTTATTTAGTTTATGTTTATTGATTTATTTTTTAGTTTAGGTTTAGGTTTAGGTTTATGTTTTATTTTATTTAGTTTAGTTTAGATTTAGGCTTAGGGTTTAGGTTTAGGTTTCATGTTTAAGGTTTTAGAATGTAGGTTTAGGGTTTTTTATTTATTTAATATTTTTTATGTAGGGTTTGGGGTTTAGGGTATAGGATTATAGGTTTAGGGTTTAGGGTTTAGTGTTTTTTTTTTAAATTAAGTAACCAGCAGGTTTAGGCTTATTTAGTTTATTTAGTTTACTTATTATTTATTTTAGTTTATTTTTTAGTTTATTTTATTTATTTTATTTTTTATTTAGTTTAGTTTATATATTTTAGGTTTATTTATTTTAGTTTAGGTTTTTCATTTTATTTTATTTTTTAAGTTTAGGTTTAAGTTTTTGTTTATTTTTTAGTTTAGTTTTAATGTTATTTTATTTTTTAGGTTTAAGTTTTATTTTTTATTTTAAGGTTCAAGTTTAGATTTTTATTTTATTTAGGTTTGGTTTTAGATTTATTTTTAGGTTTTTTTTTTAGTTAAGGTTTAGATTTATTTTTAGTTTAGTTTATTTTATTTTGTTTAGTGTTTAGGTTTAGTATATTTTAGGTTTAGTTTTAGGTTTTATTTATTTTAATTTAGTTTATTTTAAGTTTAGGTATTTTTTTTTACATTAGGGTTTACATTTTATTTTTTATGTATTTTAAAGTTTTCTTTAAGGTTTATTTTTTAGGTTTAGGTTTTTTATTTAGTTTTTTTCCTATTTTATTTTAGGTTTATTTTATTTTTATTTTACTTATTGATTTTATTTTATTTAGGTTTTTTATTTTTAGGTTTATTTAATTTAATTTAGTTTTGCATGGGTTTTTATTTATTTTACTTTAGTTTTGTTTTTTATTTTTACTTTACCAGTTTAGTTTTAGGTTTAAGTTTTAGTTTAGGTTTTTATTTTATTTTATTTTTTATTTAATTTAGGTTTAGGTTTTTTTTAGGTTTTATTTTGTTTAGGTCTAAGTTTTTAGGATTTTAGGGTTTAGTGTTTAGGGTTTACCAATTAGGGTTTAAGGTTTAGGGTTTTAAGGTTTAGGGTTTAGGGTTTAGGGTTTAGGGCTAAGGGTGGTAAATTTAGGGTTTAGGGTTAGTTTTGGGGTTTAGGGTTAGTGTTTTATTTATTTTTTTATTTTTTATTTTTTTTTATTTTAAATTAAGTAAACTCGTAGGTTTAATTTTATTTAGTTTATTTATTTTATTTTTTAATTTAGTTTATTTTATGTTTTACTTTTATTTAGGTTTATTTTTTTATTTAGTTTAGTTTATTTATTTTATGTTCATTTATTTTAATTTAGTTTTTATTTTAGTTTATTTTTAACGTTTAGGTTTAGGTTTAGGTTTATTTTTTAGTTTAGTTTTATTTTATTTTATTTTTTTAGGTTTAGGTTTAGGTTTTTGTTTTATTTTTTTAGGTTTAGGTTTTAGGTTATTATTTTAGGTTTATTTTTTGGTTTTATTTTTTAGTTTAGGTTTAGGTTTATTTTTAGTTTAATTTAGTTTAGGTTTAGGTTAAGGTTTACTTTATTTTAGGTTTAGATTTATGTTTTATTTATTTTAGTTTAGGTTTAGTTTTATTTTATTTTTATTTTTGGTTTAGGTGTTTTTTTGTAGTTTAGGGTTTAGGTTTTATTTTTTATTTACTTTGAGGTTTTATTTTTTGGTTTATTTTTTAGGTTTAGGTTTTTATTTTATTTTAGGTTCATTTTATTTTTATTTTTGGTTTAGTTTTTATTTTATTATGTTTTTAATTTTTTAGTTTAGTTTAGGTTTTTATTTATTTTATTTTAATTTAGTTTTTTTTAGGTTTAGGTTTAGGTTTAGGTTTTAGTTTATGTTTTTATTTATTTTATTTTGGTTTAGGTTTTAGTTTATTTTGGTTTATGTTTTTTTTATATAAGCAAACCATCAAAGGCAAAATAGTCCATAGTGATCTAGGTCCTGCACCAAATAAACAGAGAAAGCAGCCAGCCAGTAGCCAACCCACCAACCAAAACCCATAATAGACCAATCACATAAAGCCAACAACCCAAAAGTTATAGCAGGTTCAATGGACAAGCTAAAAAAACCAAGCAGTAACTCCACCAAAGCCACCACCAAAAGGAAGAGAAACACAAAAAAGGAGCAGTCAACATGAATAGGGGTAACAACACAACCCAACAGTACAATCCCAAAGGCATAACAATAACCCACGACTATCTCTAGAGCACTAGCAATCCAAATCCAAGGGCAAAACCTCCACCCAAATAACAAAATAGTAGAATATAAGCAGCATTTGAGAGAGAAAGACATAGGGAGACCAAGAGGGCATCCAGAAATTACCATCAAAACTACCACCAAGGTAGCAGGAAAAACACCAAATCCAACACCACGGACCAAGAGGCAAATATCAGGAAACAATGACATCAAAATAAATAAGAGGGATTCAATACCAACAACCAACTTAAATCCCAAGACACCAAGCTAGGGCGTAGGCATCCAAGGCAAGATAGAATCCAATCCCAAGTCACCAAGCAAGAGAGAGCCACAACAAGCCCTCAGCAAACACTAGGCCAATCTAATCAGAGGAGCAACTGCCAATAAACTAGTAGGCATAGACAAAAAAACAACCACAACCATCTCATCTAGTAAACAAAAACCTAGTCTGGAAGAAAAAAAGAAGCGTCCTCATACCAATCAATTGATAAAACAAACAAAAAACACAAACCCAAACCAAACCAAAAAGAATTGAAAACAACCAAAGCTAAGTAAATCAAGAGACCAATAAACAGCCAACAACCAACCACAACAGTAGAAGTTCCAATTCAGTAAAGGGAGCGGTTAACCAAAATAAAAGGTTAACCCAATATAGAGCTCAAAATAGAGGGAAAGAACAATAGCAGGCATAGCCATAACCCACCTAGAGATCTCTAAAAAAACCAAGAAACAAAATTGGTAGTCACTCAACCAGACAAAAACCCAAAGTATAAAATGCCAAAGAGAACCACCCAACATAAAGTAGCAAATCAATGAGGAAAGGAACAAGGCTAGAGGGAAAGAAAGCCCCTTCCAAACCATATTGAGTAGACAATCACCACAAAAGAGAATATAGGATGGCAACAATTAAAAAAAGCTACCTCCAATCCACAAGGTAGAGGGAGAAACCAACTAGCACAAACCCCCAAGAGAAACCAGGAAAGGAGAACATCAACCACCAAAAACCCCAAAACTAAGCCAAAGCAGAAGAGACCAACAAACATGAAAAAATGACCTCCCAAAATAGTTAGGCAGACTGAGAAAGCAAATTGTAGCATCCAGCAGAACCAACCATAGCATCCAAAAATTCAATTCAAATAATGTAATATGTAGCCAAAACCTAAGGTAAACCCAACATCAATTAGTGTAAGGGGTAGGCCAAAATCAGGCACAACCATAACCCAATAGGAGACGCCCAAAACATCACTTCAATGACAAAATGAGCTAGCATGAGCCACAGAAGAAAACCAGAGTCTCGAGGATAGGAAAATCAATTAAACTAAAACCAACAAGGCAGCTTTCATATAAAGTGAGATTGACCAGCACCCTAAAGAAAATAGCAAAAACCACATTCTTGTGAGGGAAGCAAAAAAAAAACAACCAAAAAATAGACTGAATAAAACCACCATAGCAATATGATCAACAAAATAGTTGAAAGATAAAATCTAAGGTATGGTAGTCTAGTGTTATTCAGATTGACGAGGCCATGTAGATGCTTAAGTAAGCTATGGTTATCAAATAAAGTGAGCTCATTTAATTCAGCTCCCAAATTAGCTAGAAAATCATCACAAGCATTACCTTAATGATGAATGTGAAAATTTTTGTATCAAACTTGAATAGAAGCTTTTTAGTGTGATTAAGAAGATATAATAAGCTAGCATTCCCCATTTTATTAGTATTGAGCATATCAAGTAAAAGAAGAGCATCAACTTCAATCCAAATATTAAAGAGGCCTATGATTAAACAAATATCATTAGCTTTACCATGAGCTCAAAGATAAATAACAAAACAAGCTTTGAGGGGTAGGCATAATCACAAATTACGACCTTTAGAATCCCTAAGAATTCCACCACAACCATATTTGTTTGGGGAAATGGAACTATGAGTATTGATCTTAATAAAATATTCTTTAGGCTTAATCCAATGTACAATCCTAACACTCTTGTAGGAAGGGTCATCATGCAAAGTAATACCCAAATTTTTAGTCACAAATTTGTAACCTCTAAAATTAAGATTACTAATTAAATTTGCATTAAACAAAGCATGAATTTTTTCTTTAATTCTAGCAAGGATACTTTTATGGTTCATAGGGATGCCTCGATATTTATCATCATTTCTAAACATCCAAATGAACCAAATTAGCATAATAACAATTAAAACTTTCATATGACCTTTTACAGTTTTATGGAAACAAACTTCAAGAAGTTGATATAATGAAAGAGAGCCATGAAAATAGTTAGTGTTAAATAAATCATCATACCATATCCAAAGTTTGTAAGTAATAACACCATTGAAAAAAACATGATTAACATTTTCAATATGAAAGAAACATTAGCACTTGGAAGGTAAATAAAACCCTTTTTTAGAGCAAGCAATCTGAATGAAGTTATTCAAAGCTAAAATATAATAAGAAATGGCAATGATATTGTTCCAAAGTTTAATGAAAACATTGGAGGTGTTTTGTTTATTTCTAATAAAATTCCAAACCTCTTTAAGAATGAAATCACCACTATAAGAGAGCTTGAAAACAATTTGATCAGGTTTATTAGAAAAGATAGTGATGTTGCAAAACTTGTCAAAAATAGTAATAGGAATGTAGTTCTCATGTTTGTTTTCATTCTAATTGTTATTAAGCTAAAAAGAGTTAACTTTGACACTAGCAGTAGAGTGTGTAGTTAAAAGGGAGTCAATAGAGCCATTACCAATCCAATTATCTTGCCAAAAGAAAGAAGAGCCTGAATGAATATCCCAAGACATTAAAGATTCAACAACCCATTTAATGGAGCAAAGATTTTTTCAAACTAGAGAGTCACCAACTTTATAAGCACAAATAAGAGGGTGTTTACCTTGGAAATATTTTTCTATCATAAAATTAGCCCAAAGGCTATCATTCTTTCTAAATTTCCACCAAAGAATATGAGAGAAGAAATTCATAGCTTCACGAATAGGTTTGCAACCAAGACCACCTTCACCCAAAGGACCATAACATTTATACCAGGATGTCAAATGCATTCTTTTAATAGAATTATTGGATCCCCAAAAAAATTTATTAAGCAAGCAATCAATTCTAATAAGAGTAGAATTAATGGGAATAATAATTTGAATCAAATAAAAAGGCATAGAATTAAAAGTTCTCTTAAGAATAGTGTGCTTACCACCAAAGGAAAGTAAATGGAATTCCCAAACAAAAATTTTATTTAAAATTTTTTGAATTAACTCATCAAAAAGATGGGATCATTTTGGACCTTTAAATAGAGGAGCACTCAAGTACTTAAGAGGTAAGTGTTGATGTTTAAAATTAGTGATATGACATATTTGATTGATTTTATTATTAGAGATACTTTAAGAAATAATAAAATAGCTTTTGTTATCATTGATAGAAAGACCACATTCTCTACCAAATTTATTTAAAAAAAATCTTGAGGTTCTTGATATGTTGAATAGAAGCATTGCAAAAAATAATGAAATCATCTACAAAACTTAAGTGGGAAACGTAAGACCCCCAAGAGTTTTGTAGTACATAATAGGATTGTTTAAAAATAATTCATTGATGCTCATAGATGGGGACACTTAAAGAACACAAATAAAAATATTTTTAAGAGCAAGCTACAAGAAATTAGAGTTTGGGATGTTCATAAGGAAGCTAACATTATGTGGGAAAAAATATCAAGTGCTATTAAATAAGTTGCTAAAGATGTGCTTGGCGAATCAAAAGGAGAAGCTTCTTTTAATAAGAATAGTTGGTGGTGGAGTCAGAGTGTGCAAGAAAAGATAAGAAATAAGAAGCATTGTTATAAAACTTGGTTTAGATGTAAAAACTCGGAGAATTGGGAAAGATATAAAATGGCCTATAGAGATTCTAAGAAAGCAATATATGACGCAAAAAATTTAGCTTTTAGTGATTTATACAATAAATTAGATACCAAAGAAGGTGAAAGATGTATGTATAAGTTAGCCAACCAAAGAGATAGGAGAAGTAAAGACATAGTTCAAGTGAGGAGTATTAAGGATGAAAATAATAAAGTGCTTTTCCTAGAAAAAGATATTAAAAAAAGGTGGATGAGGTATTTTAATAAACTTTTTAATGAAGGATTTGAAAGTACGATTGATTTTAGCAACCTTAATACCCTAAACAAAAATTGAGAATTTCATTTTTATCAACGTATTAGTAAATCTGAAGTTAGTGAAGCTTTAAAGAAAATGAAATGTGGAAAAGCAATAGGACCGGATAATATTCCAATAGAAGTGTTGAAATGTTTAGGAGATCAAGGAATTTCTTGGCTTACAAATCTTTTTAATGTTATTTTAAAGACTAAAAGATGCGGATGAGTGGAGAAATATTTAATAATAAAGGTGATGCACAAGAGTGTGCAAATTATAGAGGAATTAAGTTAATGTGCCATACATTAAAATTATGGGAGAGAGTAATTGAGCATAGGTTACGATGTGATATAGAAGTTTCTCACAATCAATTTGGTTTCATGCCAGGTAGATCTACTATGGATGCTATACATTTGTTAAGAGGTTTGATGGAAAAGCATAGAGAAATAAGAAGGATCTACATATGATATTTATTGATTTATAGAAAGCTTATGATAAAGTCTCACGAGATGTTCTTTGGAGAGTTCTAGAATAGAAAGAAGTTAATATTGGTTATATTCAAGTCATTAAGGATATGTATACTAGAGCTGTCACTTGTGTCCAAACACAAGGAGGATTGATAAAATATTTTCCTATTTGGTTGGATTACATCAAGGATCAACATTAAGCCTTATCTTTTTTTACTTGATTATGGATGTTCTTACGAGGCATTTACAAGAAGATGTACCTTGGTGTATGATTTTGATGACATTCTTCTTGTTGATAAGATTAGGGAGTCCAAACTTGAATTATGGAGGTCAACTTTAGAGTCTAAAGGTTTTGTTTAAGTAGATCTAAAATTGAATATATGGAGTGTAATTTTAGTTGTAGAAGTTTTAGTGGTATTGTTGTGACTTTAGGTGATCAAGTCATTAATAAGAGTGGCGATTTAGATATTTAGGCTCTATTGTTCAAAATGATGGTGAAATAGATGGAATATTATTAGTAAATTCAAGTTGGATGGTTGAAGTGGAGGAATGCATCGCTATTATGTGATAGAAAAGTTCCACTTAAACTTAAGGAAAATTTTATAAGATGGTGGTAAGACCGCAATGACTTATGGTGAATGTTGGCCAATAAAAGAGAAATATAAGACTAAGTTAAGTGTTACAGATGAGGATGCTCAGTGGATGATGGTTTACCCTTAGAGATAGAATGCAAAATGAGTATGTTAGAAAAGTTGGACTAGCTGGTAGATAAGATTTGGGAGAGTCGCCTTAGATGGTTTGGCCACATTAAGCGTCTAGTGATGACTGATTAGGAGAGTAGATGCATTAGATTTTCCTTATGTTAAGAAAGGTAGAGGTAGACTAAAAGACTTGGTTAAGATGTATAAAAAATGATCTTAGTATACTTGAATTAAATGAGAATTTGACACATAATAGGACTCGAAGGATTCATGTAGCCGACCCCACCTAGTGGGATTAAGGCTTGTTGTTGTTGTTGTTAATGTTCATAGATAAGCACTCAAAAGAAATAATAAATAAAGTAGGAGATAAAGGATCCCCTTATCTTAAGCCATGGGAAGAAGGAAAGAAGACCAAAGCTTCCCTATTAAATAAAAAATAAAAAACCAGACATTCTTAATACAATTTTTAATAAGAAAAGTAAATTTATCAGAAAACCCAAATAAATTCAGAATATGGAAAAGGAAATCTGAAGAGATATTATCAAAAGCTTTGGTAATATCTAATTTGAAAATAATGTTTCCACCTCTAGTCTTAGCATCTAAGTCATGAATTAATTCCTGGGCAAGTACATAGTTATCAGAAATAGATCTACTTTTAAGAAAACTAGTTTGGTTGAGATAGATAATTTTATGAAGTAAATGACTAAGCCTGTTGATAAGAATTTTGGAAATCCGCTTATTGAAGAAGGTGCAAAAACTAATAGGTCTAAAATCACTCCAATAGTCTAGACTATCTTTCTTAAGTATGAGAATAATATAAGTTCTAGAAAAATATCTAGGAAAAGGATTACCATTATAGAAAAATCAACCACATCCTCAATCAAATCATTTTAATAATAAACCAACAAATTTGAAAAAATTGAGTAGTAAAACCCTCCGGACCAGCAACAGAATCTATGTCCATGCTATTAAGAACTTTAAAATTTTCATCTTCATTAGGCATTATACTAAGAAAATCATAGTCATCATTAGTAATAATAGAAGGAATCAAGTGCAATTTAGAAATAGCATCATAAGAGCAAGTCTTATTTAGCATAGTTCTAAAGTATTTAATAATTGAATCCTTAATATCATTATTCTCCATAATCCATTCTTCGTTGTAATCTTTAATTTTTTCTAAATATTATTTAAAGCTCTCTTTTCATTAACTAAAGCATGAAAATACCTTGTATTATTGTTACCATCCGCAATATGTTTACTAGAAACTTTTTGATGCTAATAAGTCTCTTCCATATTTTAAAAATTAATAAGTTTATCTTTCACCTCAGTCTAGTCTTTAATATTTGAAGGATCATACATAATAGAGACCTCAAGATCACAAACCATTTTTTTTCCATATCTTTGATATTAGCAAAAAGGATTTTAAAATAATGCTTATTCTACCAACCCAGAATTGCTTAAGACTTTTAAGCTTAAACCAAAAGTCTATTCATCCCCATAATTGAATTATCGGGATGTAAAAGAACTTTCCAATTGCTAACCACAACATTAAAAAATCAATATGTTGAATCCGCATGTTTTGAAATCTAAAGTAGAGAATTTTTTATTAAAATTATCTTTAATAGAAATCAAAATAGGAGCATGATTAGACAAGGTTATGGTTAAATGATAGACAAAAGTAATATGCCATTGAGTAATCCAATGAGTATTAAATAGAATCTGATCCAACCTTTGTCAAAGTATAGAGTTTTACCAAGTATAATTAGAACCTTTAAAACTAATATCAATCAAATTACAATAAAGGATCATATTAGAAAATTTTTCCATGGAATGAATATTAGGAGAGCAACCACCACTTCATTCAAAAGTGAGTAAAATAGTGTTGGAATCACCACCAACAAACTAAGGTTTATTGACAGAGGTAGCAAAATTCCTCAAATTATCCCAAAAAAGATTTCTACCAGATCTAAGCCCAATACACAATAATCACCGTAAGAGATTTGAGCTTTGACAACTTGTTGAAAATCATCAAGAATAGAAACATCTACAAAGTTATTCCAAAAACACCAATTCTTATTCTGACATTAGAGAAAAATTTATTCAAATCGATCATTCTAGCAACATGGTTAATTTTGTTAGCATGAATAAGAGGCTCCAAAAAAATAAGTAAAGAAATATTATGTATACGATAAAGATTTTTAATATAGTTACTAATAAAGAGGATACCAATCCCTCTTACATTCCAAACAATAAAATTAAACATAAAGAAATAAAAAGGGGTTAAGAAAAGGTTAATTAAGAGAGGAAGGGAGGTTGTGGCTATCTAGTGTTTCTTAGCAATTTGGGAGGGAAATTTTTAACATTTTTTTCTCTTTTTAGCATGGTAAGTTTTCTTCCCATATAATCATCATCAGAAGGATTTAGCAACATTAGTCTTAGATTTAGGAGAAATCTTCTGATTAGAAATGAGTTCTCCTTCTTCCAAGACATTAGAATTTATTAAAGCCAAATAAGCATCGGGAATAATAAGAGAGGGAGTAAAAATAGATTTATTAAGAGGAAAGTTTGAACAATAATCCCTTCCTCTTCATGACCCAAATTATTAGTCAAAGCCAAATCTTTATGAGAATTTAAATAATCTTGAATCTGGAAAATAAAATCAATTTCTTCAACCTGATTATCATGAGGTATTAAAGGAATATTCTCCATTGAATTTGAATGATTCATAACATTATTATCCTCATTTATATTCTCAATCAAAGCTTCACTTTCACCAAACAAAGTTGGCAAGAATGTAGGGATTGAATCGGAGGAAATAGAATCATCATCTAAAAGTTAAAAAAAAAACTATTATTGTTGACATTAGAAGCCTTCAATTGTGTAGAAGATGTAAGAGGTAAAATAGCTTTATTTGGAACATTCAAAAATTCCATTGCTTCTGATGTAGCTTTTTGATATTTAACAGTGATTGGCCTAGGGTTAAGAATAGAAGTTTCCTTAATAGGGATTTTATTTTTTAGGTGAGGATGATGAATGAAACATTCATAATTATCATGCCCATGGATTTTATAGTGAGAACAAAAAATAGGGTGATTTTTAAACTCAAATCTTTACATATAACCATGATTTTTAGATCCCAACCAGATTTTTTTGGGTGTTTCTTGGTAATGTCCAATTCAACAAGGATTCTAGCCACTGAAGGATGAGATTTTGTAGTCGTTGCCTGATCAATTTATAATGGCTAACCAAATAAAGCACCCACAACAAAAGAGAATTGATGGCTAACGAAAAGAATTTGCATATTAGGGAGAGAAATATAAATTAGAATGTCTCATTTTTAAATGATTTCAAAGCAGTCAAAGCCATGTTAGTTTATTCCCTAGTAGGATCCATAGGATCCTTGATTCTAAGGAATCATTAGGGGAAGATGCCGTGCATATGTCACTATAATGAAGACAGAAATAGGCTCATCGATTTAAGAAGGAATCTAGTGAGAATCACACAAAATAGCTAGCAAGCAGCGGCCATAAAGCTAAAAATGAGAAGGGAAAGAGAAATCACTAGAGCATGATGAGAGCTTATTTTTTAGGTTTTTAGGTTTAGGTTTATTGATTAGTTTAGTTTAGTTTAGTTTAGGTTTAGTTTAGGTTTAGGTTAGGTTTAGTTTTAGGGTTTAGTTTAGTTTAGGTTTAGGTTTAGGAGTTTAGGGTTTAGGTTTAAGTTTAGGTTTTAGAGTTTAGGTTTAAGTTTTAGTTTTTAGGTTAGTTTAATTAGGTTTAGGGTTAGTTAGTTAGGGTTGTTTAGTTTAGGTTTAGAGTTAAGTTTAATTAGGTTTAGGGTTTAAGGTTAGGTTTAGAGTTTAGTTTAGGTTCAGTTTACTTAGGTTGAGTTTAGGTAAGTTTAGAGTTTAGGATTTAGGTTAGAGTTTAGGAGTTTAGGAGTTAGGGTTTAGGTTTAGGTTATTTTAGGTTTAGAAACTTAGTTTAAGTTTAGGTTTAGGTTTAAAATTTAAGTTTAGAGTTTAGTTAGGTTTAGGTTAGAGATTTAAGTTTAATTTAATTTAAGTTTAGGTTTAAGTTAGTAGGTTTAGTTTAGGTTTAAGTTTAAGGTTTAAACTTAAGTTAGTTTAAGTTTAGGTTTAGGTTTATATTTAAGTTTAGGTAGTAAGTTTAGGGTTTAAAGGGTTAGGTTTAAGGTTTAAGTTTAGGTTTAGGATTTAGGTTAGGTTTTAATTAAGTTTAGAGTTTAGGTTGGGTTTAAGTTTAGGTTTAAGTTTTTTAGGGTTTAAGTTAGTTTTAGTTTAGGTTTAAGTTTAGGTTTAGAGTTTAGGTTAGTTTAATTTAGGTTTAATATTTTAGTTTAGGAGTTTAGGGGGGTTTATAGTTTGATTTTAGAGTTATTAAGTTTAGGTTTATTTATTTTAGTTTATATTTTAGAATTAGGTTTATAGTTTAGTGTTTAGTTAGGTTTAGGTTTAGGGTTTAGGGTTTTAGATTGTACATTTTAGGTTTAGAGTTTATGATTTAGGTTTTAATTTAGGTTTAGTTTAGGTTTAGGTTTTATTTAGGTTTTGTTTAGTTTAGTTTAGTTTATGGTTTTGAGGGTTTAGGATTTAAGGTTTAGGTTTTTGGTTTAAGGTTTAGGTTTTAGTTTAGGGTTTAAGGTTTAATTTTTTTTTTAACATAGAATAAATTCATATTCAACATTTCTTCTTTTCAATTTCAAATGCATAGTAGGTCACCAAGTTTTCTAAGACACAAGCGATGACATAGATCAAAAATGAGCACGCATAAAGCAAATCAGAAACCCTAGATAACTAGAACTATCTCTACTATAAATACATAGTTCCATAGCGATATCTTCTTCAATTTCTTATTTTGGAACCACCTGCATCTCAGTAGGATCTCATTATATCCCGATCTATCCCTCAGGTACCATGACTATTACCTCCATCTCATCCCACCTCCATATCCACTCCTCAGATCCCCACCACCATTACGATAGCTTCCTCTTTAGTCTCCCGTTAAATCTAGATTGAGCTTAGTGATCTTGTTTCCCATCAAGTTTCTTCCCATTTAGGTTTAGGTTTTGGTTAATTAATTTTTGGGTTTAGGTTTATTTTTTTATTAACTTAGTTTTTTTAGGTTTAGGTTTAGGGTGTAGGGTTTAGGATTTATGGTTAGTGTTTAGGGTATAGGGTTTAGGGTATAGGGTATATATAGGTATAGGTTTAGGGAGTGGGGTTTAGGTTTAGGTTTAGTTAGTTTAGCTTAGTTTAGTTTAGTTTAAATTTAGGGTTTAGGTTTGAGTTTAGGTTTAGGTTAGTTTAGTTTAGGGTTTAGGTTTAGGTTTGGGTTTAGGTTTAGGGTTTTAGGTTTAGGTTTAGGGTTTAGGTTAGGGGTTTAGGGTTTTTTTAAATTTTTTTATTTTTTTAAGGTTAGTTTAAGTTTAGGTTTAGTTATTTTTTATTTATTTTAGTTTATTTTATTTTTATTTTTTATTTAGGTTAATTTTATTTTATTTAGTTTAGTTTATTTATTTTAGGTTTATTTATTTTAGTTTAGGTTTTTTATGTATTTTATTTTTTAGGTTTAGGTTTAGGTGTAGGTTTATTTTTTAGTTTAATTTTATTTTTATTTAATTTTTTAGTTTTAATTTTTAATTTTTATTTTTTGGTTTAGCTTTAGGTTTTTATTTTCTTTTTTTAGAATGAGGTATTAGGTTTTTATTTTAGGTTTATTTTTAGGTTTTATTTTCAGTTTAGGTTTAGGCTTATTTCTAGTTTATTTTATTTATTTAGTTTAGGTTTAGCTTTAGGTTTAACTTATTTTAGGTTTAGGTTTTATTTATTTTATTTTAGTTTATTTTAGTTTAGGTTTACGTTTATTTTATTTATATTTTAAGTTTATGTTTTTTTAGTTTAGGGTTTAGGTTTTACTTTTTTTTATTAATTTTTAGGTTTTATTATTAGGTTTTTATTTAATTTTCTATTTATTTTTTTTAGGTTTAGGTTTAGTTTATTTATATATTTTATTCTTTGATTTTATTTAGTTTTGGTCTAGGTTTTTAGGTTTTTAGGGTTTAGGGTTTAGGGTTTAGAGTTAGTTTTGGGTTTAGGGTTTAGGGTTTAGGGTATAGGGTTTATGGTTTAGGGTTTTACAATTTAGGGTTTAGGGTTTAGGTTTTTTTGAGTTTAGGGTTTAGGGTTTATGGTTTAGAGTTTAGGTTTTTGATTTAGGGTTCAAGTTTTAGTTTAGGTTTTAGGGTTTTTGTTTTTTTAAGAGAATAAATTTAGATTCAACATTTCTTCTTTTTGATTTCATCAACCTAGTAACACACCAAGTTTTTGATGACACAAGCGACAATATAGATAACAAATGAGCATTTATAGAGAAAATCAAAACCTTAGATAACCAGAATGATTTTTACTATAAAGACACAATTTGATAAGTAGTAGATCAGATTGACCATTCTTCAGTTTCTCCAATTCCCATCAGAACCACCCTCGTCTCTCGAGTAGTAGGATCCATTATAATATCCCTGATCTCTCCCTCCACCACCACCATGGGTGTAACCTTCTTTGCTCCTCCTACCTCCATAACTACCACTTCTCTGGCTACCACCTCCATATCCACCACCTCTAGATCCCCACCACCACTATGATAAGCCTACACCTTGCCTCCATAGATCTACACTGGTTGATGGTGATGTTCCTCCTGTCAAGGTTCTGCACATTCTTAAGGTTTAGGTTTAAATTTGGGTTTACTAGGTTTTATTGTATAAGTTTCTTTTTTAATTTATTTAGTTACTTTAGGTTTAGGTTTAGGGTTTGGGGTTTAGGGTTTAGGGTTTAGGGTTAAGGTTTAGGCTTTAAGGTTTAGGATTTAGGTTTTAAGGTTTATGTTTTTAAGGTTTAGGGTTTAGGGTTAGGGTTTAGGGTTTAGGATTTAGTGTTTAGGTTTTAGGGTTTAAGGTTTTTAGGGTTTATGGTTTAGGGTTTAGGGTTTAGTGTTTAGGGTTTAGGGTTTAGTTTTAGGGTTTAGGGTTTAAGATTTAGGGTTTAGGGTTTAAAGTTTAGGGTTTAGGGTTTTGGGTTTAGGGTTTAGGGTTTAGGGTTTTAAGTTTAAGGTTTTTTAGGGTTTAGGATTTAGGGTTTAGACTTAATATATAGTTTAGTTTAGGGTTTTACTTTTAGGTTTAGGCATTTATAGTTAAGTTTAGTTAGTTTAAGTTTATTTAAGTGTTTATTATTTTTTAGGGTTTAGTTTAGTTTAGTTTATTTTGGGTTTAATGTTTAGATTTTGAGTTTAGGTTTAGGTTTAAGTTTAGGTTTAGTTTGGTTTATGGTTTAGGATTTAGGGTTTAGGGTTGTAGGTTTAGGGTTTAGAGTTTAGGGTTTAGGGCATAGCATTATAGATTTAGGATTAAGGGTTTAGAGTTTAGGATTTAGTGTTTGATTTAGGGTTTAGGGCTTTCAGGGTTTATGGTTTAGAGTTTAGGGTATAGGTTTTTTTAAAAAAAATTAAAGAGGTTTAGGTTTATTTAGTCTATTTTTATTTATTTTAGTTTATTTTATATTTTATTTTATTTAGGTTTATGCTTTTTTATTTAATTTAGTTTATTTATATTAGGTATATTTATTTTAGTTTATTTTTTAGATTTAAGTTTATTTTTAAGTGTAGTTTTTTTTTAGGTTTAGGTTTTATTTTTTATTATTTGGTTTAGGTTTAGGTTTTTATTTTATTTTTTAGGTTTAGGTTTTATGTTCTTATTTTTGGTTTATTTTTAGGTTTTATTTTTTTAGTTTATTCTTAGGTTTATTTTTAGTTTATTTTGTTTTATATAGTTTTGGTTTAGGTTTAGGTTTAGTTTATTTTAGGTTTAGGTTTTATTTATTTTAGTATAATTTTTTTAGTATAGGTTTAGGTTTATTTTATTTTGTTTATTTTATTTTTATTTTAGGTTTAGGTTTTTTTAATTTAGGGTTTAGGTGTTACTTTTTATTTATTTTAAAGTTTAATTTTTAGGGTTAGACTTTTATTTAGTTTTTTTTATCTTAGGTTTATTTTACTTTTATTTTAGGTTTAGTTTTTATTTTATTTAGGTTTTTTAAGGTTTATTTTATTATTTTTATTTTTTTTAGGTTTTTATTTATTTTATTTTAGTTTAGTTCTTATTTTCTATTTTATTATATTTATTGGTTTAGTTTAGGTTTAGATTTTAGTTTAGGTTTTTAGTTTTTTTATTTTAATTTTTTTAATTTAGGTTTAGGGATTTTGGTTTAGGGTTTTGGGCTTTAGGATTTAGGGTTTAGGATTTAGGGTTTAGGGTGTAGTGTTTAGGGTTTAAGGTTTAGGTTGTAGGTTTAGGGTATATGTTTTAGCTTAGGGTTTAAGGTTTAGGGTTTTTGGTTTAGGGCTTAAAGTTAAGGGTTATAGGGTTAAGGGTTTAGGGTTAGTTTTAGGGTTATAGTTTTTTTATCTTTTTATTTTATTATTTTTCTAAAAATTAAGTAAATTGATAGCTTTAGGTTTATTTAGTTTCTTTTATTTTTTATTTTTATTTTTATTTAGTTTAGTTTAGGTTTTTGATTTTAGTATATTTTTTAAGTTTAGTTTTAGGTTTAGGTTTATTTTTTTAGTTTAATTTTATTTTTATTTTATTTTTTAGGTTTAGGTTTTATGTTTTTTTTTTTTAAGTTTCTATTTTATTTTTTTAGGTTTAGGTTTTAAGTTTATATTTTAGGTTTTATTTTTTAGTTTAGGGTTTAGGGTTTATTTAATAAAAAAAATTAAGTAAATTAATTGGTCTAGGTTTATTTAGTTTAATTTTTATTTATTTTAGTTTATTTTATTTTATATTGTTATTTATGTTTATTTTTATTTTGTTTTATTTTGTTTATTTATTTATATTAGGTTTATTTATTTTAGATTAGTTTTTTTTTTCATTTTAGTTTATTTTTTAGGTTTTTGTTTATTTTATAGTTTAGTTTTATTTTTATTTTATTTTTTAGGTTTAAGTTTTATTTTTTATTATTAGATTTAGGTTAAAGTTTGTGTTTTTTTATTTTTATTATTTTTGGTTTAGGTTTTATGTTAATATTTTAGGTTTAATTTTAGGTTTTATTTTTTAGTTTCAGCTTAGGTTTATTTTTACTTTATTTCTTCTGGTTTAATTTAGGTTTATGTTTAAGTTTAGTTTATTTTAGGTTTAGGTTTATGTTTTATTTATTTTATTTTAGTTTATTTTAAATTAGGTTTAGGATTATTTTATTTTCTTTATTTTATTTTTATTTTAGGTTTAGGTTTTTTTTAGTTTATTATTTAGGTGTTTTTTTATTTATTTTTAGGTTTATTGTCTAGGTTTAGATTTTTATTTAGTTTATTTTATTTCAGGCTTGTTTTATTTTTATTTTTGGTTTAGTTTTTATTTTATTTATGTGTTTTATTTTTAGGTTTATTTATTTTTTATTATTTGTTTTAGGTTTTTATTTATTTTATTTTAGTTTAGTTTTTATTTTTTATTTTATTCTATTTTTAGGTTTTGGGTTAGGTTTAGTTTTTGGTTTAGGTTTAGGTGTTAGGGTTTAGGGTATATGGTTTAGGGTTTAAGGGTTTAGGGTTTAGGGTTTAATGTTTAGGGTTTAGGGCTTTTAGGGTTTAGGTTTTAGGTTTAGGGTTTATATTTTAATTTAGGGTTTAGGGTTTACAGTTTAAAGTTTAGGGTCTAAAGTTTTTTTTAACAAAGTTTATGGTTTAAGGTTTAGGGCTTTAAAGTTTAGGGTTTAGGGTTTAGGGTTTAGGTAAAGGTTTAGGGTTTTAGGGTTTAGAGTTTAGAGTTTAGGGTTGCAAGTTTAAGGGTTAGGGTTTATGGTTTAGGTTTGAAGATTTAAGACTTAGGGTTTAGGGTTTAGGGTTAGGGTTTTGTTATATTTTTTATCTTTTTTTATTTTTTTAAATTAAATAAATTGGTATGTTTTGGTTTATATAATTTATTTATTATTTATTTTAGTTTATTTTATTTTTTATTTTGATTTAGGTTTATTTTTATTTTTATTTAGTTTATTTTAATTAGTTTAGTTTAAGTTTTTATTTTAGTTTATTTTTTAGGTGTAGGTTTAGTTTAGATTTATTTTTTAATTTAGATTTTTTTTATTTTATTTTTTAGATTTTGGTTTTTTATTTTATTTTTGTTTCGGTTTTAGGTTTTTATTTTAGGTTTATTTTTGGGTTTTATTTTTTAGTTTATGGTTTAGGGTTTCTTTTTAAATAATTAAATCTATTGGTTTGGGTTTATTTAGTTAATTTAGTTTATTTTTTTATTTTTATTTAGGTTTTTTTTATTTTTTTAGTTTAGTTTATTTATATTAAGTTTATATATTTTAGTGTAGGATTTTTTTTATTTTAGATTATCTTTTAGGATTAGGTTTAGGTTTAGATTTATTTTTTAATATAGTTTTATTTTTACTTTATTCTTTAGGTTTAGGTTTTATTTTTTATTATTAGGTTTAAGTTTAGGTTTTTATCTTATTTTTTTAGGTTTAGGTTTTACATTGATACTTTAGGTTTTTCTTAGGTTTTATTTTTTTTAGTTTAGGGTTAGGTTTATTTTTAGTTTATTTTATTTTATTTAGTTTATGTTTAGGTTTAGGTTTTACTTATTTTAGTTTAGTTTATTTTAATTTAGGTTTAGGATTATTTTATTTTATTTATTTTATTTTTATTTTAGGTTTAGGTTTTTTTTTAGTTTATGGTTTAGGTGTTATTTTCTATTTATTTTTAGGTTTATTTTTTTGGTCTAGGTTTTTATTTATTTTTTATTTTATTTTATCTTAGGTTTACTTTATTTTTATTTTAGGTTTAGTTTTAATTTTACTTAGGTTTTTTATTTTTAGGTTTATTTTATTTTTTTATTTAAGTTTGGTTTTTATTCATTCTATTTTAGTTTAATCATTATTTTCTCTTTTATTTTATTTTTAGGTTTAGGTTTGGGTTTTAGTTTAGCTTTTTATATTATATTATTTTATTTTCTTATTTAGGTTTAAATTTTAGGGTTTAGGGTTTATTATTTAGTGTTTTAAGGTTTAATGTTTAGGGTTTAGGGTATTTAGGGTTTAGGGTTTATTGTTTAGGTTTTAGGTTTAGGGTTTTAGTTTTAATTTAAGGTTTAGGCTTTAGGGTTTAAGTTTTCTTTTTAACAGAGTTTAAGATTTGGGTTTGGCGTTTAGGGTTTATGGTTTTAGGGTTTATGTTTTAGAGTTAGGGTTTACAGTTTAGGGTTTAGGGTTTTAGGGTTTAAGGCTTAGGGTTTAGGGTTGTAGGTTTAGTGTTTAGGGTTTAGGGATTAGGGTTAAATTTTTTTTTGTTTTTTTTAAAATTTTTTTTTAAAATAAGTAAAATGGTAGGTTTAGGTTTATTTAGTTTCCTTTTTTTATTTTAGTTTAATTTTAATTTTGACTTTTTATTTAGGTTTATTTTTTTTAATTTAGTTATGTTTTTTTATTTAAGTTTATTTTTTAGGTTTAGGCTTATTGTTTAGTTGAGTATAACTTATTTTATTATTTAGGTTTAGGTTTTATTTATTGTTTTCTTAGTTTAGGTTTATGTTTTAATTTTACTTTTTTAGGTTTAGGTTTTTGGTTTTTATTTTAAGTTTATTTTAAGGTTTTTTATTTTAAGGTTTTATTTTTTAGTTCAGGTTTAGGTTTATTTTTTAGTTTATTTTATTTTATTTAGTTTAGGTTTAGGTTTAGGTTTTATTTATTTTAGTTTAGGTTTAGGTTTATTTTATTTTATTATTATTTTTGGTTTAGTTTTTTTTTTTAGGTTTTATTTTAAGGTTTATTTTTAGGTTTAGGATTTTATTTTTTTTATTTTAGGTTGATTTTATTTTTATTTTACATTTAGTTTTTATTTTGTTTAAGTTTTTTATTCTTAGGTTTATTTTATTTTGTAGTTTAGTTTAGGTTTTTATTTATTTTATTTTTATTAGTTTATTTTATTTTATTTTAGGTTTAGGTTTAGATTTTAGTTTAGGTTTTTATTTATTTTTATTTTTTTGTTTTATTTAAGTTTTTTAATTTATTTTATTTTAGGTTTATTTATGTTTAAGTTTTAGGATTTTCAGCAGTGGTTAGGTTTTTGTGGGTTTAGGATTTAGGATTTAAGGTTTAGGGTTTAGGTTTGTAGGTTTTAGGGTTTAGGCATTAGGGTTTAGGGTTAAGGGTTTAAGGCTTAAGGTTTAGGGTTTTAGGGTTTAGGGTTTAGAGTTTAGGGTTTAGGGTTTAAGGTTTAGGTTTTAGTTTAGTTTAGAGGGTTTAGGGTTGTGGTTCGTGGTTTAGGTTCAAGTTTAGGGTTTAGGGTTTTTGGCTTTTTTTTTAATAGAGAACAAATTTAGATTAATCATTTATTTCTTTTCAATTTCACCAACGAAGTAACACACTAAGTTTTCTAAGACACAAATGACGACATAGATAAGAAATGAGCATGCATAGAGCAAATTCAAAATCCTATATAACTAGAATTGTCTCTACTATAAAGACACAATTCCATATGTAGTAGATCGGATTGGCCTTTCTTCATTTCTCTAGTTCCCATCAGAATCACCACTCGAGTAGCGGGATCTACCATCATATCGCTGATCTCTCCCTCTGCCACCACCACAACTATAACTTTCATCACTCTTCCTGCCTCCAAAATAACCACTGCTCTGACCACAACCTCCATATCCACTAACACCTCCAGATCTCCCACCACCACTGCAATAACCGCTACCTCCACCATCACCTCCACCACTAGATCTAGACTAAGCCTGGTTGATGGTGATGTTCATATCGTCAAGGTTCTACCCATTCTTAGGGTTTAGGTTTAGGTTTATTAAGGTTTTGGGTTTATGGTTATTTTTTAATTTATTTAGTTACTTTATGTTTAGGTTTAGGGTTTGGGATTTAAGTTTTAGGGTTTAGGGTTTAGGGTTTAGGGTTTGGGGTTTAGTTTTATGGTTTAAGGTTTTGTATTTTAGGTTTTAGGGTTTAGGTTTTAGGGTTATGGTTTAGGGTTTATGGTTATGGGTTTAGTGTTTAGGATTTAGGGTTTACAGTTAGTTTAGGGTTTAGGGTTTTAGAATTTAGGTTTTAGGTTTATGGTGTGGATTTAGGGTGGTTTAGGGTTTAGGGTTTTAGGTTTTAGGTCTAGGGTTTAAGGTTTTGGGGGGGGTATTTTTTGGGAAAGTTAGATTTTTATTACAATAAAAGGAAAAGATATAATGTCCTTAAATGGGTTAAAGCTCTAAAATTCTACTACTGTTAGAGCTACAAGAAATCTAGAGAGGTAAACCCCCATCTAAGTACATTAGAAAATGAAGAGAAAATAAAAGAGCAAATATAGCACCTAAAAAGCATAAGAGAAAAATATGGAGTAAGACTAAAACAAATCTTGAAAATAGTAAAATGATGAGTCAGTAGCAGTTCATGATTTCTTTGAGAAAGAAAGATAAGCAAGATCCACAATAATAACAATTGGGTTGACTGAGCAATGACCATTCCCTCTGTAAAGTTCCAACTTGTAAAAGAAATCTATAGAGCAGTACAAAGGAAAAAATCATTGCTGAAAAAGATAAGGATAAAGAGAGGAAAAGGAGAGAGCTAAGAAAGAGAAGGCTCAGGCTTAGTTAGGATCATCTCAAGGGGCAACAATACATATGAGCATCCAAACTTCATAAAGAAGGGTTACAATCATATGTAATGCTACCAAACAGAGTGATGAGGTGAGTAACATCAATTCCATCATAGTCATCATACTTGATATAGGCAAACATCCAAGGCCAGCAGTCCATAAAGTTCCAGATCTAGCAGCATTAAACAAAGATCAACCAGCCAACAACCAGCTAGCAGTGAAACCACCAAACAAAAACCACAATAGGCTTGTCACAATAACCCAGAGAGAGGCTATAACAAAGTCAGAATACCAACAACAACCATTAACCAAATACCCATCCAAGCTCCAAACAAGGGAAAACTAGAACCAGCCATCAGTAAATACCAGACCAATGCCAATTAATAAAGAAACAACCAACAAAACTAAGATAGGAGCCCTGAAGCCAAAGTCCCAATAATAAGTAGCCACCAAGCCAAACCAGGGTGAGCAACCACAAATGACTAAATAGCTCAGAAATTAAACCATCAACTAAAGGAAACATAAGCTGCAACTAGTGCAAATAACTAGAATACAAAATAACCACATAAAAGCGAGCCAAAGGTAGCCACCAACCACCAAAAACCAAAATGATCAATAAAGTTTCAGCTAGCACAACAAAATGCTCTAACAAATTATCAAGTTTAGGTTTTAGGTTTAGGGTTCAAGTTTTATTTAAGGGTTTTGGGTTTTTGGTTTTATACAATATAGAACAAATTTAGATTCAACATTTCTTTTTTTTAATTTCTTCAACAAAGTAACACACCAAGTTTTCTTAGACACAAGCGATGACATAGATAAAAAAGGAGAACACATAGCAAGTCCAAAACCCTAGATAACTAGAACCATCTCTACTATAAAGACACAGTTCCATAAACAATAGATCAGATTGGTTGTTCTTTAGTTTCTCTAGTTCCCATCAGAACCACCCCAACCTCTTGAGTAACGGGATCCACCATCATATCCCCAATGTTTCCCTCCGCCACCACCATGGTTATAACCTCCATTGCTCCCCGCTTCCATAACCACCACTGCTTCGACCACCACCTCCATATCCACCAGCACCTCTAGAACCCACACCACCACTATAATAACTGCCACCACCACCTTCTCCTCCAGCACTAGATCTAGACTAAGCTTGGTTGACGGTGATGTTCCTATGATCAAGGTTTTGCTCATTCTTAGTGTTTAGGTTTAAGGTTAGGTTTATTAGGTTTTATGGTTTAAGTTTATTTTTTTAATTTATTTAATTACTTTAGGTATAAGTTTAGGGTTTGCGGTTTAGGGTTTAGGGTTTAGGTTGTATTTTAGTTTAGAGTTTATGATTAGGATATATTTTAGGGTTTAAGCTTTTAGGGTTTAGGGTTTAGGGTTAGGGTTTTGAATTTAGGGTTTAGGATTTTTTAGGGTTTAAGGTTGTAGGTTTAGGGTTTAGTGTTTAGGATTAAGGGTTTATGGTTAAAAACATAAGTAAACCCAGTTTTAGGTTTATTTAGTATTTATTTCTTTTACTTTATTTTTATTTTATTTAGGTTTAATTTTATTTTATTTAGTTTATTTATATAAGTTTAGGTTTTTATTTTAGTTTATTTTTAAGTTTAGTTTAGTTTTACTTTTAGTTGAGTTTTATTTTATTTTATCTTTAAGTTTATGTTTTCTTTTATTTTAGGTTTGGGTTTAATATTTTATTTTATTTTTTTAGGTTTAGGTTTTACAATTTTATTTTAGGTTTATTTTTTGTTTTATTTTTTAGTTTAGGTTTAGGTTTAGGCTTCGTTTACTTTAGGTTTAGGTTTTTTTATTTTGATTATTTTATTTCTATTTTAGGTTTAGGTTTTATTTTAGTTTTAGATTTTATTTTATTTATTTTAGGTTTTATTTTTAGGTTTATTTTTAGGTATAGGTTTTATTTAATTTTTCTTTCTTTATTTTAAGTTTATTTTTTTATTTTATTTATTTTTTTATTCTGAGGTTTATTTTAATTTTATTTATCTTGTTTAAATTTTTATATATTTTAGTTTAGTTTATTTTTTTAGATTTAGGTTTATGTTTTAGTTTAAATTTTTTTATTTTTTATTATTTTTATTTTTTTTTATGTTTAGGTTTCTTTATTTATTTTATTTTTAGGTTTTATTTAGTTTAGTTTAGGTTTCTAGGTTTTAGGGTTTAGGGTTTAGGGCATAGCTGTGGGGTGGGTTTAGGTAGGGGTTCAGATCCACAGGGTTTGCTGTCAGGGGGTTTAGTTTAGTCCCGTGTTTAGTTCTTAGGGCTCAGGCCAGAGTTTAGGATATCTGGGTCAGGTTTAGATTTAGGATTTAGGTTTAGTTTCAGTTTCAGTTTCAGTTTTAGGTTTGTGGCCTAGATCAGTTCAGGTTTGTTTCAGTTTCATTTGTGCCTGGTTTTTGGTCAGGGTCAGGGTTTAGGCTCAGATGGGTTTAGTATTTAGTATTCATATTTTTTTATTTATTTTAGTTTAGATTTATTTTATTTTAGGTTTATTTAGTTTCTAGTTTACGCAGATTTTGTTTAGTTTAGTCTATTTTATTATATTTTTTAGGTTTATTTTTATTTTAGGTTTAAGGTTTCTATTTTTTTTTTAGGTTTATGTTTTAGGTTTTTATTTTAGGTTTATTTTTAGGTTTTATTTTTAGTTTAGGTTTATTTTTACTTTATTTTATTTTATTTAGTTTAGGGTTTACGTTTAGTTTATTTTAGGTTTTGGTTTAGGTTTTACTTATTTTAGTTTAGGTTTAAGTTTATTTTATTTTATTTATTTTATTTTTATATTATGTTTACGTTTAGTTTTTTTATTTACAGTTTAGGTTTTATTTTTTATTTAATTTTAGGTTTATTTTTTAGGTTTAGGTTTTTATTTAGTTTTTATTTTATTTTATTTTTGGTTTATTTGGTTTTTATTTTATGTTTAGTTTTTATTTTATTTGGGTTTATTATTCTTAAATTCATTTTATTTTTAAGTTTTGTTAAGGTTGTTATTTATTTTATTTTAGTTTATTTTATTAATTAATTTTTTTTATTTCTAGGTTTAGTTATAGTTTAGGTTTTATTATTTTATTTTTTTATTTTATTTAGGTTTAGGTTTTTTACATATTTAGTTTTAGGTTTTATTTAATTTAGGTTTAGCTTTTGTTTTAGGTTTTGTAGGGTTTGTGGCTTAGAGGGTTAAGTATTTTAGGGTTTAATGTTTAGGCTTTAGGTTTTAGTTTACTATTTTTTTAAATTAAGTAAACCCAGGTAGGTTTAGGTTTATTTAGTTTATTTAGTTTATTTTATTCTTTATTTATATTTATGTTTATTTTAATTATTATTTAGTTTATTTTATTTATTTTAATGTCTATTTTAGTTTATATTTTATGTTTAGGTTTAGATTTAGGTTTATTTCTTAGTTGAGTATTTTTTTTTAGGTTTAGGTTTTATTTAATTTTTTAGGTTTCGTTTAGATTTTATTTTAGGTTTATTTAGATTTTATTTTTTTTTATTTTTTTTAGGTTTAGATTTAGGTTTAGTTTGTTTATTTTGTTTATTTCATTTTATTTTAGGTTTAGGTTTTTTTTAATTTAGGATTTAGGTTTTATTTTTTATTTATTTTGGTATAATTTTTTAGTTTTAAAATTTTTTTAGTTTTATTTTATTTTATTTTAGGTTTATTTTAGGTTTTATTTTATTTTAGTTTAGGTTTATTTATTTTTTTTTTAGGTTTAAGTTTTTATTTTTTTTGTTTACTGTACATGTTTTACTTATTATTTATTTTTAGGTTTTATTTTTAGGTATATTTTTTAGGCTTAGGTTTTTATTTTGTTTTTATTTTATTTTTTTAGATTGATTTTATTTCTATTTTATGTTTAGGTTTTACTTTATTTAAGTTTTTTATTTTGAGGCTTATTTTATTTTTTAGTTTAATTTAGGTTATTATTTATTTTATTTTTAGATTTAGGTTTAGGCTTAGGTTTAAGTTTTAGTTTAGGTTTTTATTTTATTTTATTTTTTATTTATGCTTAGGTTTTTTAATTTATTTTAGTTATAGGTTTTATTTAGTTTAGGTTTAGGTTTTTATCTTTTTAGGGTGGTTTAGGGTTTAGGGTTAGTTAAGGGTTTAAGGTTTAGGGTTTAGGATTTTTTTAGGGTTTAGGGTTAGTTTTAGGGTTTAAGGCTTCAGATTTAGTGTTTACGGTTTAGCGTTTAGCGTTTAGGTTTTTTTAAAAATTAAGTAAAATGGAAGGTTTAGGTTTATTTTTTTAATTAGATCAAAAATGAGCACGCATAGAGAAAATCAAAAACCCTAGATAACTAGAATCGTCTCTATTGTAAAGAAATAATTCCATAAGTAGTTGATCGACTCGATCATTATTTATTTTTTGTAGTTCCTATCAGAACCACCCTAACATGTTGAGTAGTGGGATCCACAATCATATCCCTGATCTATCCCTTTGCCACCACCATGGTTGTAACCTTCGCCACTCCTCCAACCTCCATAACCACCACTGCTCCAACCACCACCTCCAAACCCACCAGCACCTCCAGATTCCCCACCACCACTGCGATAACAGCTACATCCACATTCACCACCACCACCAGATCTAAACTGAGCCTTGTAGACGATGATGTTCCTGTCGTCAAGGTTCTGCCCATTCTTAGCATTTAGGTTTACTTTTTAATTTAGTTAGTTAGCTTAGGTTTAGGTTTGGGGCTTGGGTTTAGGTTTAGTGTTTTTAGGTTTATGGTTTAGGTTTGGTATAGGGTTTAGTTCTATGGTTTATGCTTTTGGGTGGGGGGCTTATGGATAGATTTAGAGTTTAGGTTTAGGTTTAGGGATTAGGTTTAGTGTTTAAGGTTTAGATAGTTAAATTGGTAGGTTTAGGTTTAATTAGTTTATTTAGTTTATTTTTTACTTATTTTAGTTTATTTTATTTTTTTTATTTTAATTTAGGTTTATTTTTTTATTTAGTTTAGTATATTTATTTTAGGCTAGTTTATTTTAGTTTAGGTTTATAATTTCAGTTTATTTTTTTAAGTTTAGGTTTAGGTTTATCTTTAGTTTAGTTTTATTTATTTTATTTTTTAGTTTTAGGTTTTTTTTTATTTTAGGTTTAGGTTTAGGTTTTATTTTATTTTTAGGTTTAGGTTTTTATTTTCGGTTTATTTTTAGGTTTTATTTTTTAATTTAGGTTTATGTTTATTTTTAGTTAATTTAATTTTATTTAGTTTAGCTTTAGGTTTAGGTTTAGTTTATTTTAGGTTTAGGTTTAGGTTTATTTATTTTAGTTTAGGTTTAGGTTTACTTTATTTTTATTTTAGGTTTAGGTTTTTTTAGATTAGGGTTTATGTTTTATCTTTTTTATTTATTTTTAAGTTTTTTTAGGTTTAGGTTTTATTTATTTATTATTTGATTTTATTTTAGGTTTAGTTTTTTATTTATTTTTAGGTTTTTTTTAATGTAGTTTAGATTTTATTTATTTTATTTTAGTTTATTTTTTCATTTTAGGTTTAGATTTAGGTTTTCGTTTATGTTTTTATTCTTTTATTTATTTTATTTTTAGGTTTTATTTTGCTTAGGTTTAGCTTTTTAGCTTTTTTGGGTTTAAGGTTTAGGGTTAGTTTAGGGTTTAGGGTTTATGGTTTAGGATTTATGGTGTAGGATTTATGGTTTAGGTTTTAGGTTTAGGTTTAAGTTTTAGTTTAGGGTTTAGGGTTTAAGGTTTTTTTTTTAACAAGGAACAAGTTCAGATTCAACATTTCTTCTTTTCGATTTCATAAACCAAGTAGCACCCTAAGTTTTCTAAGACACAAGCGACGACATAGATCAAGAATGATCACCTATTGAGCTAATCAAATACCTAGATAAGTAGAGCCCTCTCTACTGTAAAGACATAGTTCCATAAGTAGCAGATCAGATCAGTCATTCTTTAATTTCTCTGGTTTGCATCAGAACCACCCCTGCCTCTCAAGTAGCAGGATCCACCATCGTATCATCGATCTCTCCCTCCGCCTAAACTAAAACTAAATAAACCTTACCCCTAAACCTAAACCTAAAAATAAACTAAACCTAACCTAAATAAAACTAAATAAAACCTAAACCTAAAATAAAATAAACCATAAACTAAATAATAAACTAAATAAACATAAATAAATAAAATAAAATAAAGTAAACTAAATAGATATGAATAAAATGAAATAAAATAAAAACCTAAACCTAAACCTAAAATAAAAACCTAAACCGAAACCTAACTAAAAATAAAATAATGAACAAAAATAAATAAAATAATAAACTAAAAAAATAATTTAAATAAAAATAAATAAAAAATAAATTAAATAAAGAAATAAACCTAAATAAATAAAATAAATAGATAAATGAAGATAAACCAAAACTAAACCTAAACCTAAACCCTAATCCCAAAATAAACTAAAACTAAATAAAACCAAACCTAAACCTAAATAAATAAACCTAAACCTAAACCTAAATAAATAAACTAAATAAAGAAATAAAAATAAACCTAGATTAAACCTATACTAAATAAACCTAAATTTAAAGCCTAAACCAAAAATAAAATAAAACTAAATAAATAAACCTAAACCTAAACCAAAATAAACTAAATTAATAAACCTAAACTAAACTAAACAAAAATACAGTAAACTAAACAAAAATAAATAAACTTAAACCTAAACCAAAAATAAACCAAAAAATAAACTTAAATAAACCTAAATAAATAAACTAAACTAATAAAATATAAATAAAATCTAAAATAAAAATAAATGAACCTAAACCTAAAGATAAAAACTAAATAAAACAAACTAAAAAAAGCCTAAATCTAAACCTAAACCAAAATAAAAATAAAACCTAAACCAAATAAACAAAACTAAATAAACCTAAATAAAAATAAAAGAAGAACAAAATAAACTAAATAAAACCTAAACCTAAATAAAACCAAAACCTAAACCTAAATAAAACCAAAACCTAAACCTAAATAAAACCTAAACCCCAAACCTAAACTAAACTAAATAAACCTAAACCTAACGTAAATAAACTAAAAACTAAATAAAATAAACTGAACCATACTAAAAAAACTAAAAATAAATAAACTAAATAAAAAATAAATAAAACCTAAACCTAAAATAAACCTAAACCTAAAAACCTAAATTTAAATAAACATAAACTAAACTAAAATAAAACCTAAACTAGACTAAAATAAAAAATAAACTAAAATCAAAAATAAAACATAAACTTAAACCAAAACCAAAACTAAAAAAAAACCGAAATAAATAAAAAACAAAATTAACCTAAATAAATCAATACTTAAACTAAACTAAAAATAAAAACCTAAAAATAAAATTAAACATAAACTAAAAAAAAACCTAAAAAAGTAACTAAGCTAAAAGTAATTAAACCTAAACCTATACCAAAACCAAAACCATAACTACATTAAAAAAATTAAAAAACAACCTAAACCTAAACCTAAACTTAATTTTTTTTTAAAAAAAACTCTATACCCTAAACCCTAAATAATAAAACCCTAAATCCTATAGTTTAAACACTAAAACCTAAACCTAAATCAGAAACAAACTAAACTAAAAAACACTAAAACTTAAACTAAACCTAAACCCTAACTTAAACCTAAACCTTAAATTAAACCTAAACTAAACCCTAAATCTAAACCCTAACCCTAAATCAGAACCCTAAACTTAAACTAAACTAAAACCTACACCCTAATAAATAACTCTAAATTTAAAAGTTTAAACCTAAGTCTAAACCCTAAGCTAAACTTAAACCTAAACTTAAAACCTAAACCTTAAACTAAACCTAAACTTAAACCTTAAACTTAAAAACTTAAACCTAAACCTAAATCTAAACTCTAACCTAAATCATAAACCCTAAACCCTAAATCTAAACTTAAAACTAAACCTTAAATCCAAATAAACTTAAAATTTAAAAGTTTAAACCTTAAGTTCTAAACTAACTTTAGATTGTAGAGCACCAGAACTATAAACTTGAAACCTTAAACCCAACCTAAACCTAAAACCCTAAACTAAACCATGAACTAAACTAAACTATAAACCTAAATTTAAACTTTAAAACCCAAAACCCTAATCCCTAACCCTAAACCCTAAACCCTATGCTTAAACGTTAAACCATATAACTAATCCTAAACCCTAAACCTACAACCCTAAATCCTAAACCCTAAACATACAATGCTAAACCCTATACCCTAAACCCTAAAACCCTAAACCCAAAACCTAAAACCCTAACCCCTGAGCCCTAAACCCTAAAGCTTAAACCCTAAACCTTAAACTATTAACCATACACCCTAAACCATAAACCCTAAAAACCTAAAAGCTTAAACCCAAACTAAATAAAATCTAAAAATAAAATAATTAAAAATCCAAAACCTAAATAAAATAAAATAAAATAAAAATAAAAATTAAACTAAAATAAAATAAATTAAAACATAAACTAAACTAAAAACTAAAATAAAGTTAAAACTAAAAAACCTAAATAAATTAAAAACTAAATGTAAAATAAAAATAAAATAAACTTAAAATAAGATTAAAAAAACTAAATAAAAACATAAACTTAAAATTAAAACCTAAAAATAATTAAAAAATAAAACCTAAACCCTAAACTAAAAAAAACCTAAACCTCAAATAAATAATATAAAATAAACATAAACCTAAACTAAAATAAATAAAACCTAAACCTAAACTTAAAATAAATTAAACCTAAACCTTAAACTAAATAATATAAAATTAAATTAAATAAAACTAAAACTAAACTAAAAAATTAATCCTAAAAATAGACCTAAAATAAAACCCTAAAACCTAAAATAAAACCAAAAATTTAAAAATAATACCTAAACCTAAAAAATAAAATAAAAATAAAACTAAACTAAAAAACATAAATTGATACCTAAACCTTAAAAATAAACTAAATTAAAAAACCTAAACTAAAATAAATAAAATAAACTAAATAAAAACAAAAAATCAAATAAACTAAACTAAATAAAAAATAAATTAAATAAACATATACTTAATGGTTTACTTAATTTTTTTTTAAAATAACCATAAACCCTAAACCCTAAACCTTAAACCCTAAATCCTAAACCCTAAACCCTAAACCTCAAACCCTATAACTAAACATAAACCCTAAACTCTAAACCTACAACCCTAAATCAAAAACCCTAAACCATAAACCCTAAACCCTAAATCCTAAACCCTAAACCCTAAACTCTAAACCCTAAACCCAAACCATAACCGTAAACCCTAAACTAACCCTAAACCTTCAACTCTAAACCATAAACCCTAACACTGAACCTGAAAAACCCTAAACCATAAATCCCAAACCCTAAACCTTAACCCTAAACCCTAAAATCCTAAACCCTAAACCCTAAAATCCTAAACCCTAAACCCTAAAATTTAAAAGCCTAAACATAAACTAAATAAAACCTAAAAATAAATAATAAATAAACATAAACCTAAATACAACAAACACCTAAACTAAAACTTAAACCTAAACCTAAAAGAAAAATAAAATAAAAATAAAAATAAACTAAAATAAAATAAATAAAAACATAAATTAAACTATGAAATAAAATAAACTTAAGAATTAAAAACCTAAATAAAATAAAAACTAAAAATAAAGTAAAAATATAATAAACCTAAAATAAAGTAAAATAAAAACCTAAACCAAAAAAATAAACTTAAAAATCAAACCTAAAAATAAAATCTAAACCCTAAACTAAAATAAAAAAATAAAACCTAAAATGAAAATAAAATAAACAAAATATAATAAACATAAAACTAAACTTAAATAAAATAAACCAAAATAATTAAAACATAAAACTAAACCTAAGCTAAATAAAATAAAATAATCTAAAAATAAACTTAAACCTAAAATAAAAAATAAAACCTAAAAATAAACCAAAAATATAAACCTAAAACATAAAGCTAAAAAAAATAAAATAAAAACCTAAACGTAAACCCAAAAATAAAAAAATAAAACCTAAACTTAAAAAATAAAATAAAAATAAAACTAAACTAAAAATAAACATAAACCTAAACAAAAAATAAAACCTAAAATTAAACCTAAAATAAAAACTTAAAATTTAATCTTAAAAAATAAAATAAAAACCTAAACCTAAACCAAAGAATAAGAAATAAAACCAAAACTTAAAAAATAAAATAAAAATAAAACTCAACTAAAAATAAATTTAAACATTAACTTAAACTTAAAAAATAAACTAAAATAAAAAAACCTAAAGTAAAATAAATAAATCTAAAATAAATAAACTAAACTAAATAAAAATAAAAAATAAACCTAAATAAAAATAAAAAATAAAATAAACTAAAGAAAGCTAAACCTACTTGTTTACTTAATTAAAAAAAAACCTAAACCCTAAACTCTAGACCTAGACCCTTAACCCTAACCCTAGCCCTAAACCCTAAACCCTAAAAGCATATACCCTAAAACCCTAAACCCTTAACCCTAAACCCTAAATGCTAAACCCTAAACCCTAAACCCTAAACATAAACCCTAAACCCTAAACCCCAAACCCTAAACCTAAACCTAAAGTGTCTAAATAAATTAAAAAATAAACCTAAATCCTAAAATCCAATAAACTTAAATCTAAACCTATACCCTAAGAATGGTCAAAACCTTGATAGTAGGAACATCATCATCGGTGCTCGCCTAGATCTCAAGGATGGAGGAGGTCGAGGCACGCTATCATAGTGGTGGGGTGGGGAGGTGCTAGTGGATATGGAGGTGGTGGTTAGAGTAGTTATGGTTATGGAGGTAGGAGTAGCGATGGAGGTTACAGCTATGGTGGTGGCGGAGGGAAAGATTGTAGATATGATGGTAGATCCAACTACTCGAGAGGTTGGGATGGTTCTGATGGGAATTGGAGAAACTGAAGAACGGTCGATTTGATCTGCTACTTACGGAACTGTGTCTTTACAGTAAAGATAGTTCTAATTTTCTAGGGCTTTTGATTTGCTATATGCGTGCTCATTTTTTATCTATATTGTTGCTTATGTCTTTGAGAACTTGGTGTGTTACTTGACTGATGAAATCAAAAAGAAGTAATGTTGATTCTGAATTTATTCTCTATTAAAAAAAACTAAAATCCCTGAAACCCAAACTAAAGCCTGAACCCTAAACCTAAAACCTAAACCCTAAACCCTAAAACCTAAAGAAAAAAAAAACTAACCCTAAATGCTAAACCCTGAAACTAACCTAATCTTTAAACCATAAACCTACAACCCTAAACCCTAAACCCTAAACCCTAAACCCTAATAAGAAACTAATAAAACACTAAACTGAACTAACTAAAACTAAAACTAATAAATAATAAACTAAAAGTAATAAACTAATAATAAACTAAAATAAAAACTAATAAAACTAACTAAACTAAATTAACTAAAAAATAACTAATAAACTAATAATAATAAAAACTAACTAAAATAATTAACAAAGTAATAACTAAATTAAACATAAACAAAAAACCCCATTAATAAATTAACTAGAAATAAACTAAACTAATAAAACTAATAAAAACTAAACTAAACCTAAACTATTAACTAAATTAAACCAATAAACTAACTAAATTAAACCCTAATAAATAACTAACTAATAAATCTAAACCCTGAACATAACTGACTTAATAAATAACTAACTAATAAAAAACTAAACCCAATAAATAAATTAATAATAACTATACTAACTAAACTAAAACTAATAATTAATAAACTAAAATTAATAAACTAACTAAATAATTAATAAATAACTAATAATAATAACTAACTAATAACCAAAAATAATAACTAAACTAAATTAATAAACTAATAAACTAACTAAATAATAATAGCTAAAATTAATAATAAAATAAAAAAGCTAATAAACTTAAACTAAATAACTAATAACAACTAACACTAAACTAATAAACTAATAATAAATTAAACTAAATAGAGCTAATAACTAAACTAATAATAAACTAAACTAATAATAAACTAAATAATAAATAAAACCTAAATAAATATACTAAATATAATAATAATAAACAAACCTAAGAAACAAACTAATAGTAATAATCTCATAAAACTAATTAAACTAAACTAATAAATAATAATAATAAAAATTAAATTAAACAAAAACTAATAATGCCTAAAAAACACTAAATACTAATAAAACCTAGTAACATAAAAATTAATTCCTAAACTAAATAAATAAACCCAAACTAAACCTAAACCTAAACCTAAAACCTTAAATAAAACCTAAAAAATAAGCTAAATAAAATAAATAAATAAAATAAACATAAACTAAACTAAACTAAATAATAAACTAAACTAAAAATAAACCTAAAATAAACCTAATCTTAAACCTAAACCCTAAACTAAACTAAACCTAAACTCTAAACCTAAACTAAAAAAACTAAATGAAAACTAAATATACCTAAATTAAATAAAATAAACCTAAACCTAAACTTAAACCTAAACCTAAACCTAAACCTAAACCTAAACCTAAACCTAAACCTAAACATAAACTTAAACCTAATCCTAAACTAAATAATAAATAAACTTAAACCTAAACTAAATAAACCTAAACTAAACCCAAATAGATAAACCTAAAGTAAAATAATAAATTAAATAAACTAAGCTAAAATATAAAACTTAAACTAAGCCTAAACCAAATCCTAAACCTGAAAACTAAAAATAAACCTAAGCCTAAACCTAAACCTTAAATATATAAAAAATAAACTAAATAAATAAATAAACTAAATAAACCTAAACTAAAATAAATAAATAAAAATAAAAATAAAATTAAACTAAATAAACCTAAACTAAACTAAATAACCAAAACTAAAATAAACTAAATAAAACTTAAACCTAAATAAATAAAATAAACTAAACTAAATAAATAAACCTAAACTAAATAAAATAAACTAAACTAAAATAAACCTAAACCTACACCTAAACTACTACTAAATAAACCTAAACCTAAAAATAAAATAAACCTAACCTAAATAAAACTAAATAAAACCTAAACCTAAAATAAAATAACAAAACTAAACAAATAAACTAAATAAATATATAAAAATAAACTTAAACTAAACCTAAACTAAATAAACCTAAACCTAAACCCTAAACAAAAAATAAAATAAAACTAAATAAACTAAACTAAATAAAACCTAAACCTAAACCTAAATAAACTAAATAAATAAACATAAACCTAAACCTAAGTAAATAAATAAACTTAGTAACTAATAAATTAAAACTAAACTAACTAAATAATTAATAAATAACAAATAATAATAACTAACTAATAACTAAACTAAATTAAGAAACTAAGAAACTAACTAAACCTAATTATAAACTAACTAAATAATAATAACTAAAACTAATAATGAAACTAAAAAAACTAATCAACTAGAACTAAATAACTAATAACAACTAACACTAAACTAATAAACTAATAATAAATTAAACTAAAGAAAACTAATAACTAAACTAATAATAAAAATAATAATAAACTAAACAAAAAATAAACTAAACAATAAATAAAACATAAATAAATATACTAAAAATAATAATAATAAACAAACCTATGAAACTAACAAATAATATTAAACTAATAAAACTAACTAAAATAATAAACTAATAAATAATAATAATAATAATAATAATAATAAATAAATAAATAAACTAAACTTAAAACTAATAATATCTAAAAAGAGACGAAATAATAATATAACCTAATAATATAAAAACTAAAACCTAAACTAAATATATAAACCTAAACCTAAACCTAAACCTAAACCTAAAAGCTAAAATAAAACCTAAAAATAAACTAAATAAAATAAATAAATAAAATAAACCTAAACCTAAACTAAATTAAATAAATTTTACTAAAAATAAACCTAAAATAAACCTAATGTTAAGCCTAAAGCCTAAACTAAACTAAACCTAAACCCTAAACCTAAACTAAATAAGCTAAACCTAAACTAAATAAAATAAACGTGAACCTTAACCTAAACCTAAATATAAACCTAAACCTAAACCTAAACATAAACCTAATCCTAAACTAAATAAATTAACTAAACTAAATAAAAATAAACCTAAACCTAAACTAAATAAACCTAAACTAAACTTAAATAAATAAACCTAATATAAAAAATAAATTAAATAAACTAAACTAAATAAACTAAATTAAATAATAAAACCTAAACTAAACCTAAACCAAACCTAAAAACTAAAAATATACTTAAGCCTAAACCTAAACCTTAAATAAATAATAAATAAACTAAATAAACCTAAACTAAAATAAATAAATAAAACTAAAAATAAAAAAAAACTAAATAAACCTAAACAAAACAAAAAAAACTAAACAAAAACCTAAACAAAAATAAATTAAATAAAAACTAAACCTAGATAAACCTAAACCAAAATAAATAAAATAAACTAAACTAAATAAATAAACCTAAACTTAATAAAATAAACTAAACTAAAGTAAACCCAAACCTAAACCTAAACTAAAACTAAATAAACCTAAACACTAAACCTAAACCTAAGAATAAACTAAACCTCCTAACCTAAATAAAACTAAATAAAACCTAAACCTGAAAAGAAATAAATGAGAACCTAAATAAATGAACTAAATAAATAAACTAAATAAACCTGAATAAATAAAATAAAATAAACTAAACTAAACTAAATGGATATTAATAAAATAAAATAAAATAAAAACCTAAACCTGAACCTAATCCTAAACCTAAAATAAAAACTTAAATCTAAACTTAACTAAAAAATGAACTAAAATAAATAAAATAATAAACTAAAATAAAATAATTTAAATAAAAATAAATAAAAATTAAACTAAATAAAGAAATAAACCTAAACTAAACCTAAACCAAAACCCTAAACCCAAAATAAATTAAAACTAAATAAAACTAAACCTAAACCAAAATAAATAAATAAACTAAATAAATAAACCTAAACCTAAACTTAAATAAATATACTAAATAAAGAAATAAAAATAAACCCAGATTAAACCTATAGTAAATAAACCTAAACTTAAAGCATAAACCCAAAATAAAATAAAACTAAATAAACTAAACTAAATAAAACATAATCCTAAACCTAAATAAATAAAAAAACTGCATAAATAAACAATCTAAATAAATAAACCTAAACCTAAACCAAAATAAATAAATAAACTAAATAAATAAACCTAAACTAAACTAAATAAACTAAAACTTAAATAAATAAATAAAAATAAGCCTAAACCTAAACCTAAACTAAATAAAACTAAAAATTAAGTAAACCTAAAAATAAAAATACACTAAACTAAATAAAAATAAATAAACCTAAACCTAAATTGAAAATAAACCAAAAAAATAAACATAAAATACTTAAATAAATAAAATAAACTACATAAAAAAATAAAAAATAAAAAAAACTAAAATTAAAATTAAACCCAACTTACAAAAAAACCCTATACCGTAAACCCTAAACCAAAAAACCCTAAACCCTAAACTCTAAACCCTAAACCCTAAACCCTAAACTGTAAAACCCTAAACCCTAAACCATAAACCCTAAACCTTAAACCCTAAAATCATAAACCCTAAACCATAAACCCTAAACCCTAAACATTAAACCCTAAATAAACCTTAAACCCTAAACCTTTAATCCTAAACCCTAAATCCTAACCCTAACCCTAAACCCTAAACTCCAAACTAACCCTAAACTTTAAAAAGCCTAAACCCTAAACCATAAACTAACCTTAAACCCTAAGCTAACCCTAAACCCTAAAATTGAAACCCTAAACCCTAAAAACCCTAAACCTTAAAGCCTAAACACTAAATGCTTAACCCTAAACCCTAAACCCTAAACTCTAAAAAGCTCTAAACCCTAAATCCTAATCCCTAATCGTAAACACTAAATTCTAAACCCTAAGCGTATACCCAAAACCCTAAAACTAAACCTAAACCCTAAACCCTAAACCTTAAACCCTAAAACCTTAACCCTAAAACCCTAAACCCAAAACCCCAAACCCCAAACCCTAAACCCTAAACCCTAAACCATAAAACATTAACACTAAACCCTAAACCCTAAACTTTCAACCTTAAAAACTAAAAATCCTAAACCCAAACTAAATAAAACCTAAAAAGAAAATAATTAAGAAACCTAAACCCAAATAAAATAAAATATAATAAAAACAAAAAACTAAACTAAAATGATATAAATAAAAAACCTAAACTAAACTAAAAACTAAAATAATGCTAAATATAAAAAACTGAAATAATATAAAAACTAAATGTAAAATAAAAATAAAATAAACTTAAAATAAAATAAAATAAAGACTAAATAAAAACCTAAACCAAAAAAATTAACCTAAAAATAAATAAAAAATAAAACCTAAACCTTAAACTAAATAAACCTAAACCTCAAATAAACAAAATAAACTAAACCAAAAATTAAAATAAAAATAAATAAAACCTAAACCTAAACCTAAAAAAAAAACTAAACCTAAATCTTAAACTAAATAAAATAAAATAAACTAAAATTAAACCTAAACCTAAACTAAAAACTGAAACCTAAAAATAAACCTAAAATATAACCCTAAAGCCTAAAACTAAACCAAAAATTAAAAAAACAATACCTAAACCTAAAAAAAATAAAATAAAAATAAAACTAAACTTAAAAATCAACATAAACTGAAACCTAAACCAAAAAAATAAACTAAAATAAAAAACCTAAACTAAAATAAATAAACCTAAAATAAATAAACTAAATTAAATAAAAATAAAAAAATAAACATAAATAAAAATAAAAAATAAAATAAACTAAACTAAATAAAAAATAAACTATATAAACCTAAACTTAATGGTTTACCTAATTTTAAAAAAATAATAACCAAAAACCCTAAACCCTAAATGTTAAACCATAAATCTGAAACCCTAAACCGTAGACCAAACCCTATAACTAACCCTAAACCCTAAACTCTAAACCTACAACCCTAAACCAAAAACCTTAAATCCTAAACTCTAACCATAACCCTAAACCCTAAACCCAAAACCATAAATCCTAAAAATCATAAACCCTAAACTAACCCTAAACATTAAACCTGAAAAACCCTAAACCTTAAAGCCTAAACACTAAACCCTAAACCCTAAACCCTAAACCCTAAACCCTAAAATGCCCTAAAACCTAAACCCTAAAAATACTAAAAACCTAAACCTAAATTAAATAAAACATAAATATAAAATAAATAAATAAACTTAAACCTAAATAAAATAAACACCTAAACTAGAACATAAACCTAAAAAAAAAAATATAGTAAAATAAAAACATAAACTAAACTATGAAGTAAAATAAGCCTAAGAATTAAAAACCTAAATAAAATAAAAACTAAACATAACATAAAAATAAAATAAACCTAAAATAAAGTAAAATAAAAACTAAATAAAAACCTAAACCTAAAAAATAAACCTAAAAATAAAACCTAAAATAAATAAAAAATAAAATCTAAACCCTAAACTAAAAAAACATTAAACCTAAAATGAAAATAAAATAGACAAAATAAAATAAACCTAAACCTAAGCTCAAATAAAATAAACTAAAATAATTAAAACCTAAACCTAAATCTAAGCTAAATAAAATAAAATAAACTAAAAATAAACCTAAACCTAAACTAAAAAATAAAACCTAAAAATAAACTTAAAATAAAAATATAAAACCTAAAGCTAAAAAAAATAAAATAAAAACCTAAACGTAAACCTATAAATAGAAAAGAAAACCTAAACCTAAAAAATAAAATAAAAATAAAATTCAACTAAAAATAAACATAAACCTAAATAAAAAATTAAACCAAAAAATAAACCTAAAATAAAAACCTAAAATGTAAACCTAAAAAATAAAATAAAACCTAAACCTAAACCTAAAAATAAAAAATAAAACCTAAACTTAAAAAAGAAAATAAAATATAACTCAACTAAAAAATAAATTTAAGGATTTACCTAAACCTACAAAATAAACTAAAATAAAAAAACCTAAAGTAAAATAAATAAATATAAAATAAATAAACTAAATTAAATAAAAAATAAAAAAATAAACCTAAATGAAAATATAAAATAAAATAAACTAAAATAAATAAAAAATAAACTAAATAAACCTAAACCTACTAGTTAACTTAATTAAAAATAACCCTAAACCCTAAACCCTAGTCCCTAAAACCCTAAACCCTAAACTCTAAACCCTAAACCCTAAACCATAAACCCTAAACCCTAAACAATAAACCCTAACCCTAACCCCAAACCCTAAACCCTAAAAGCATAAACCCTAAAACCTTAAACCCTAAACCCTAAACCCTAAATGCTAAAACCTAAAGGCTAAACCCTAACCATAAACCCTAAACCCTAAACCCCAAACCTTAAACCCTAAAACCCAAACCCTAAACTTAAACCTAAAGTGTCTAAATAAATTACAAAATAAACCTAAGTCCTAAAACCTAAAAAAACTTATACCTAAACATAAAGCCTAAGAATGGGCAAAACATTGATGGTAGGAACATCACCGTCCACCAGGCTCAATCTAGATCTTGTGGAGGCGAAGGTGGAGGCAGAAATTATCACAGTGGTGGTGGGGGATCTAGAGGTGCTGGTGGATATGTAGGTGGTGGTCTGAGCAATGGTGGTTATTATGGTAGGAAGAGCAATGGAGGTTATATCCATGGTGGTAGCAGAGGGAAAGATTGTAGATATGATGGTGGATCCAACTACCCGAGAGGTCAAGGTGGTTCTGATGGGAACTAGAGGAACTGAAGAATGGCAGATCTGATCTGCTGCTGATGGAACTGTGTCTTTAGAGTAGAGAGTGTTCTAATTTTCTAAAGAATTTGATTTTCTCTATGTGTGCTCATTTTTATCTATGTTATCGCTTATGTCTTTGAGAACTTGGTGTGTTACTAGATTGATGAAATCAAAAAGAAGAAATGTTGATTCTGAATTTGTTATCTTTAAAAAAAAAACCAAAATCCCTGAAACCCAAACTAAATCCTGAACCCTAAAACATAATAATAAATAAATAACTCTAACCCTAATTGCTAAACTCTAAAACTAACCCTAATCCTTAAACCCTAAACTTATAACCCTAAACTCTAAACCCTAAACCCTAAAACCCTAAACCCTAAACCCTAACCCCTAAACCATAATAAGAAACTAATAAAACACTAAACTAAACTAATTAAAACAAAAACTAAAAAAATAATAAACTAAAACTAATAAACTAATAATAAACAAAAACAAATAATAAACTAAAATAAAAACTAATTAAACTACCTAATTAGACTAACTAAATAATAACTAATAAACTAATAATAATAAAAATTAACTAAACTAACTAACAAACTAATAACTAAATTAAACATAAAAAAAACCCCACTAATAAACTAACTACAAATAAACTAAACTAATAAAACTAATAAAAACTAAACTAAACCTAAACTATTAACTAAAACTAAACTAATAAACTAACTAAATTAAACATTAATATATAACTCACTAATAATAATAACTAACTAATAAACCTATACCATAAACATAACAACCTAATAAATAACTAACTAATAAAAAAACTAAACCCAATAACTAAACTAATAACTAACTAACTAAACTAAAACTAGTAACTAATAAAATAACTAAATAATAAATAAATAACTAATAATAGTAACTTACTAATAACTAAAACTAACAACTAAATTAAACACATAAATTAATAAACTAACTAAACTTAATAATAAACTAACTAAATAATAATAGCTAAAACTAATAATAAAATGAAAAAAACTAATAAACTAAAATTAAAGAACTAATAATAACTAACACTAAACTAATAAACTACTAATAAATTAAAGTAAATAAAACTAAAGACTAAACTAATAATAATAATAATAAACTAAACTAATAATAAACTAAATAATAAATAAAACCTAAATTAATATACTAAATCTAATAATAATAAATAAACCTAAGAAACTAACTAATAATAATAATAACCTAATAAAACTAACTAAACTAATAAACTAATAAATAATAATATTAAATAAATGAAACTAAAAACTAATAATACCTAAAAAACACTAAATAATAATAAAACTTAATAACATAATAACTAACTAAACTAAACTAATAATAATAATTAACTAAATAAAAAAATAAAACTAAACAAAATTGAATATTAAACTAACTAAACTAATAAAACTAATAATAACTAACTAATAAAAATAAACTAATTATAACTAAAAAACCTAAATAAATAACTAATAACTATACTAACTAAAACTAATAAACTAATAAACATAAAAACTAAAACTAATAATAATAATAATAATAATAATAATAATAATAATAATAATAATAATAATAATAATAATAATAACTAAATAAATTTTAGGTTTAAGGTTTAGGGTTTAGGGTTAAGGATTTTTAGGGTTAAGGGTTTAGGGTTTAGGGTTTAGGTTTTAGGTATAGGGTTCAAGTTTTAGTATAAGGTTTAGGATTTTTTATGTTTTTTTAACACATAATAAATTTAGATTTATCATTTCTTCTTTTCAATTTCATCAACCAATTAACACACCAAGTTTTCTAAGACACTAGCGATGGCATAGATAAAAAAATGAGCACGCATAGAGAAAAATCAAAAACCCTAGATAGCTAGAACCGTCTCTACTATAAAGACATAGTTGCATAAGCAACAGATCAGACTGACCGGTCTTCAGTTTAAAAAATAAACCCCAAAAATAAACCTAAACTATATACCCTAAACTTTAAACCCTAAACCGTAGACCCTACACCATATACCAAGTATTTCCATGCTCTTTTCAAAAAAAAAGGAAAGCCTTAAACTCTATTAAAAAAATCCAAACTGTTAACGGTAGCTGGATCACTGATAATAATGGAATTAAAGATTCTATCATACAATATTTTAAAAACTTATTAAACAACAACCCTTCCTTAGAAGCTCTCCAAGACACACACGATCCCTCGGTTACTAATGATGACAACCACTTGCTCACTTTGCATCCTACGGATGCTGAGATTGGTAGTATTCTCAATAGCATGAACATTGATTCTGTTGCTGGTCCTGATGGCTACATGACTCAATTCTTTTAGCATTGTTGGCCTATTATTAAGTCTGATCTTGTTGATACTATTGTTGATTTTTTTATGACAATCCTTTACCTAGATATTTTCCTAGCACTTCCATTATTCTCATTCCCAAAACTAATAATCCTGATTCTTGGGGCAATTTTAGACCTATCAGTCTTTGTAACTTCATTCATAAACTCATTGCTACATTAATTGCTAATAGGATTAGTCTGTTGCTGCCTAAAATTATTTCCCATAACCAAACTGGCTTCGTTAAAGGTAGAGCTATATCTGATAACATACTTCTAGCCGAAGAGCTAATTCATGACATTGACGTTCCTACCATAGGTGACAACATCCTCTTCAAAGTAGACATCTCCAAAGCTTTTGATAACCTCTCTTGGGATTTTCTCTTTCAAATTCTTTATTTGCTTGGGTTTTCAGGTATTTTCATCTGCCTCATCAAAAATTGTATTACCAATGCTTGGTTCTCCATTATCATGAATGGTGAGTCCCTAGGTTTCATTACTTCAATGCATGGCTTGAGACAAGGAGATCCCCTTTCACCCTCTCTTTTTATTATTGTTGTTGAATACCTTTAGAGCTGAATGATCTTTTCTACAAAAATCTAACTTATGTTTTTTAGAACTCAAGGCGTCTTCCTATTTCTCATCTTAGTTTCTTGATGACTTTATAATCTTTAGCAATGCCTCTATTCTGCACATTAAAACTATTAAAACCTTTTAAATAAATTTGGCAATGAAAGCGATCTCTTTTTAAATGAATGAAAATGTTGTTTCATTCCTTCCTCTAAAATCCCTAGTAATGGGATCAACCAAATCTGAAGAATTACTAATTTCATCTTGGTGCTCTGCTTTTTAAAGGTCAGAAAAGATCTCATCTTTTTGATGAGCTAATCCAAAATTTCTAATAAAATTTCTATTTTGGAATTCCATTTACTCTCTTTCGGTGGTAGGCTCACTTTGATTAAGAGCACCCTTAACTTCATGCCTTTATACCTCATTCAAACCATTGTGCCGACCAATTCTATCATTAATAGAATTGAGCGGCTCCTTAACAAATTTTTTTGGGGCACTAACTCGCTAAAAGAATGCACTGGACCTCTTAGTATAAAAGTTGTGGCACTCTAGCTGAAGGGGTCTTGCATGTAAGCTAATCAAAGAAGCTATCACTACCTTTTCCTATAAACTTTGGTGGAATTTTAAGAGTAACAATAGTATTTGGGCTAATTTCATGACTGCTAAATATTGCCAGGGTAAGCACTCTCTCATTTGCCCCTATAAAGTGGGAGACTCTCCTATTTAGAAAAGACTTTGTTCCATTAAATGGGATGTCGAATCATTAATTTCCTGGGGGATTAACTCTGGCTCCTCTTTCTTTTGGCAAGATAACTGGACTGGAGGTGGGTCAATTGATGTCTTACTTTCTACCCACTCCACTTCTACTATTAAAGTGAAATCTTTCTGGTAGAATAATATGTGGAACAATAGTAAGCTTACTGATTATATTCCTTCCTTTCTTTTAAACAAGCTTACTACTATTCCTATCATTCCTATCAATCAAGATCAGATCCTTTTTAAGCTTTCACATAATGATGATTTCAACTTTAACATTAAAGAAGCTCATGATTTTTCCAATGTGTTTTTAAAACTATGGAATAACACTATCCCCACTTCTTATTCTATTCTTACTTGGCATATTTTGAAAAACTTCATCCCCGTTGACTCCTTATTGCAGGGTAAAGGTTTTCAATTACCTTCAAAATGTCAATGTTGCTTTCACATTGAGAATGTGAATCATGTTTTTGTTAATGGGGCCATTGCTACTAAATTTTGGATTTGGTATGATGACCTCTTTAACATTGTCATTTATAATGGCTCTTTAACTTTATAACAGCTTCTTGAAGTTTATTTTGACAACACTATTAAAGGTCACATTAAAGTCATAACTGCTATCACTCTTATTTGGTTCATATGGATGGACCGAAATGATGCAAAACATCATGGGATCCCTATGAACCACATGAGGATAATAGCTAGAATTTAAAACAAAATTCGTGACTTGTTCAATGCAAATCTCATTAACTACAAACAATTCAAAGGTTGTAAATTTGTGGCAATAAATTGGGTTTTAACTTGCCAGATCAACCACACTGTAAAGATGGCAAGATTGTCTATTGGGTAAAATCTCATGCTAATACTATTAAAATTAACCATGGCTCTCTCATAAAGGTTTGTGGTGGCATTTTCAAAATCTTAATGGTAAAGTCCTTTGTGCTTTTACTTATCCCCTTAATTCTTGCTCTTTCCCTTTCTTTCATGGCAAATGTACAAAGCACTTGAGATTTGCCTTCAAAAAGGTTGGCTCAATATTTGGATTGAGGTGGATGCCCTTCTGCTGATTGATCTTTTGACTTCCACCAAAATGGGAAATATAGAATTGTACTACCATCTCAAGCAATATAGAGCTCTCCTTACCCAACTCTTTTAAAATCACTCATGTATGGCGTGAGGGCAATGCATATGCTGATTACCTGGCCAATCTGGGTACTAGATTGGATGGTATAAATTTCTTTGATCAACTAACACTACCTAAACATTTGCATGGTTTGGTTAATCTGGACAATACTAGGCTCCCTTATCTCAAAATTAATCTAACCTATTGGATTGACCTGGTTCAATACCTATTTAACATGATCACTTTCTACTTAGTGTTGTTATTTCTTTTGTATGCATCATCGATATCCCTTCGCTTATTTTGATCTACATTTGCATGTGTTGTTGGTTTAATTACCTTAACTTTAATTGGGAGCTTCTTGCTTTTACTTTTACTATTAATGTGTTGTTGTTCCTTTAGAATTTCTTTGATTCATCATCTTATTACTCCTTCTTAGCTATGTGGCTGTTGGTTTAATTATCCCGACCTTGTTTGGGGTCTTACTGTTACTAGTAAGATGTTTCCTATTTGTTGGAGGGAGATGTATTACTTAATGCTCTATTTTCTACTATATTTTTTGATCAACAGGGATAGATTTCTTTCCTTTTTCTAGAATTATATTTTGGGACCCTTGTCTCAATGTCTAACTACTATACTTCTGTATAACTTTATGGCTAACCCTAATTTATCTGATATTCTTCCCCTTATTATGGTTGTAGCCTCTCCTATGCTCCATAACCTTACCTTCACAACCTGTAAGGAGAGATCTTGCAATATCCTTGCTATTATAACTTTTTCTCTGCATAATTGGAATTATTTCTTGAATTCCAATATTATTGATGCTGTAGCTACTGGCCCGATATTATGTGTCTTGATGGATATCAAAGATGACTTTTCTTTGAACCACTTAATAAACTATGTTGTACCATTGCTCTTAACTGTTTATCTTATTTAGGGTGCAATATCTGTGTTGATGTTTTAACTGGTTGTTGGATTTTTGGGCCTTTTGTCTTACAGGCCTCTATTGAGGTTGTTGACTGCATGGTGGCTTTAGCTTTTCTACTTGATTTTATTATTAACAATAGGGCTTTTGCTGATCTTTACATGTTTGTGTTCTTTCTAAACTACTGCTATTTTTTACATCTTAGTTCAGCTAGCCTTAGCCCGACCACTTCCCAATCTATCTGGGACTTATCTTATGCATTGTCTATTTTGAATGGGTGATTTTATGGCCAACTTGCTGTTATTTTCAATCTTGGTTGTTGGTTGATCTGGATTATTGAATCTTATGTCCAGCATGCTGCTACTTGGGTTTTCCATCATGTTCAGCAGGGTGCTTTTGGAGTTGTTTTGCTGATTGCTTTGGCTAACCTCACATACCCAACCTGCTAGGAGAGAAACTGCAATTTCCTGTTTATATTTTTATCTCATTGCAGGATTGGACTTATTTATTGGCTTTTCATTTTGTCTTTACTAAGGATGTGGGCTTTGCTGCAAGCCTGATCATCTTTATCTCGAAGGATATTTATGTTCATTTTCCTTTGAACCCATTTTGTATCTATTTTACATCTCTGATTTTTAATGTAGTTTTATATGGTGGGTGTAATAATTGTATTATTTTTTCCACTATTGGCCTTAGATTTTTGGGTCCTTTGTCCAACAAGTTCTCTTTGTGGTTATTGGTTGTTTCTTGCCTTTTGATTTTCTGACTGTTTGTGCTGTTAACATCTGGGTTGCTGTTGACTTCACTTACTGATATTTTTTCCATCTTGGTTCAGCTAGTCTTGGCCAGACCACTTCTCTATCTGGGAATTAACTTATGCATTGTCTATTTTGAATGGGTTGTTTTATGGCCAACTTGCTATCATTTTTTTCTTGGTTGTTGGCTGATCTGGTTCATTGAGACTTATGTCCAGCAAGCTGCTACTGGGTTGTTTATCATGTTCAGCAGGGCACTTTTGGAGTTGTTTTGCTGATTGTTTTGGCTAACCTCATATACCAAACCTGCCAGGAGAGAAACTATAATTTCCTGTTCAATTTATTATTTCTTTGTAGGTTAGGACTTACTTAATGGCTTATCAGTTTTCTTTTACTGAGTATGTGTGTTTAGTTGCTAGCATGATCATCTTTATCTCAAAGGATTTTTCTATTGATTATCTTTTGAACCCATTTTGTTTCTATTTCACATCTATGCTTTTTAATGGAGTTTTATATGGTGGGTGTAATAATTGTAATATTGTTTCCACTATTGGCCTTTGGATTTTTGGGTCCTTTGTCCAGTAGGTTGTATTTGTGGTTGTTCGATGTTTCTTGCCATTCCATTTTATTTGTTTGTCTTTAACATCATCTGCTTCGACCACTTGCTATTTTTTCCATCCTGGTTCAGCTAGTCTTGGCCAGACCACTTCCCATTCTATCTGGGATTTAACTTATGCATTGTCTATTTTGAATGGGTGGTTTTATGGCCAACTTGCTGCTATTTTCTTTTTTGGTTGTTGGCTGATCTAGTTCATTGAGAATTATGTCCAACAAGCTGCTACTTGGGTTGTTTATCATGTTCAGCAGGGTGCTTTTGGAGTTATTTTGCTGATTGTTTTGGCTAACCTCGTATACCCAACCTGCCAGGAGACAAACTGCAATTTCCTGTTCAATTTTATTATTTCTTTACAAGTTTGGACTTACTTAATGGCTTATCAGTTTTCCTTTACTGAGGATATGTGTTTAGCTACTAGCCTCATCATCTTTATCTGAAAGGATTTTTCTGTTGATTATCTTTTGAACCCATTTTGTTTCTATTTTACATCTATGCTTTTTAATGGAGTTTTATATGGTGGGTGTAATAATTGTAATTTTCTTTCCACTGTTGGTTTTGGATTTTGGTCCTTTGTCCAGTTGTCTTTGTGGTTGTTGTTCTTTCTTTTGATTTTTGATTATTTTTATTAATATCAGCTCTGTGATCTCTCTTGTTTTTATCCCTCTTGGTTGTTAGAATTGTGCGATCATTGTGATTATGCTTTTTCTTTACTTGATTTTAACTTATGTACTGTTTACTCTAAATGGATGGACTTATGGCCGCTTAATTAATTATCATATTTGTTGGCGAACTAGACTATTGAGTTTCAAGCAAACACAGTGTTATCTCGATTGTCTTTTATTGGAATTATTTGTGGTGGGAGTAGCCCTTTATTTCTAATCTTCTTTGTATTCCCATCTCTTCTCTGATAGACTTCTGCAATTCCTGTGGTAATTTGGGTTGGGGGTATCCTATCTTCCTTTACACTTGCTAGCTTATAACTTCTGCAACAAGGAGGTTGTTAACATCTGCATTACTTACATTCATTGGACTTCCTTTTCCAGGAAATATCCCTGGGTTGTTTACTGGGCTGTTTACCAAGATTGTATATTTATTATTATCATATACGTTTGGGATGGAGTTAATACCATGATTTTGTATTTTCCTGGCTGGGTTTCAGCAGGTATTACGTCTGATCTTTTATTGCTTCTTACCTTTTCTTGACCTTTTTTGTTGTTTCCCTGTGGTGGGTCTTCTTGCTGGTCTCATTAAACCCTTAGATCTGGTTAAAAATATGGTTGACCTGACAATGATGGCTCTCTTTCATTTGTGTTGGGATTATCATGCCATGGGGCCTAATATGATGACATATATTTTGCATGGGATCCTCTTAGCCATTCTGCTCTTTGTTGCACTTTCTTCTACTCTGTATACAACTTTGCTTATGTTTACAGGTATTAAGGCTCAAAAGATCTTCTTCAAATGGCTGATATACATGTTTGCTGGCTATGATGGCTGTGATGATTTCACTTCCTTTTGGTTTGGTAGTAGCTCTTGTGATGTAACCCTTTTGCTGAAGTTTGGATGCTCATATTTGCATCTGCCCCAACTTGGTGTGACTAAGCCTGAGCCTGAGCCTTCTCTATCACACTTCTTTACTATCATTCTCAGATTATGCTATTTTCAGTTATCTTTTTGTATGTACTACCTTAACTGCTCTAACTTCTTTCTGTCTACAATTTTGCAGGTGCTTCTCTCTTTTCCTCTTGCAGGTTTGCTCCATAGTGTCAAGAATTCTCACATCCTGCAAAGCATTGGCCCTAATCTTCCATTGGCTTCTTATACTAATCAATTTGTATCTTTTGCTTGCTTTATTTTTTTTCTTTTTCTTTTGGCTGTACTTAGATAGGTGATTTACTCCCTAGGATGATTGTAGCTCTTTGAGTAGTAGTTATGGAGTTTATCCCCTTTAAGGACCTTGTCACCCTCTTTTTGTGGCAATAAAATTCTCTTATATGGGGTTCCCCAAAATTAAAAATTAAAAAGTAAACCTAAACCCTAAACGTAATAAACCAAAACCTAAAATTATTTCCTAAGAATGGCAAAACCAGAGAACATGACGTCAACTAGGCTTTAGATCCTGATGGCTATACTAATTATGGTTGGATCCAGTCTGGTGGAAATGGAGGTGTTGGTTGGAGCATTGGTGGTTATTGAGGTGGGAGGAGCGCTGGAGCTTACATCTTTGGTGGTGAGGGAGGGAGAGATCAGGGATGTGATGGTGGATTCCACTCGAGGAGAGGGGGTGGTTCATGGGGAGAAACTAAGGAACTGATCATCGCTTATGGAATTTTGTCTTTATAGCAAAGGCAGTTCTAGTTATCTAGGGTTTTTTATTTGCTCTATGCATGGTCACTTTTTATCAATGTCATCGCTCGTGTCTTAGAATAGTTAGTGTGTTACTTGGTTGATGAAATCGAAAAGAATAAATGTTGAATCTAAATTTTCTCTCTATTAAAGAAAAAAAAACAAAAACCCTAAACACTAAATTATAACCTGAACCCTAGAGTTAAAATAGAAACCCTAAACCCTAAAACACTTTCTAAACCACTACCTAATAACCCCTAAACCCTAAACCCTAAACCCTAAATGCAAAACCCCAAACACTAATCCCTAAACATTAAACCCACAAATAATCCTAACCTAAACCACCCTAAAACATAAAAACCTAAACATAAATAAAACATAAAAGTAAAATAAATAAAAAACTTAAACCAAAATAACTTAAAAAAATTAAATAAAATCAAAACTAAAAGATCTAAACCTAAACCTAAAGAGAAAAAAAAAAAAACAAAATAATAATAAACCTAAAAACTAAAAAAAATAAAACTAATAAAATAAAAATAAAATAAACATAAATTAAAATAAAATAAAACTAAATAAAATAAAACCTAAAAAATAAACCCAAAATAAAACCTAAACCTTAAACTTAAAAAAAATAGACTAAACCTAAACCTAAACTCAGATACTAAACTAAAATAAATAAAATAACCTAAACCTAAAGCCTAAATAAAATAAAATAAACTAAAAATAAACCTAAAAATAAACCTAAATTAAAAAGATAAAACCTAACCTAAAAATATAAAATAAACCTAAATGACCTAAAAAAATAAAAAAAAACTACCTAAAAAATAAAATAAAATAAAACTAAACTTAAAGAAAACCTAAACCTAAACCTAAAAAATAAACTAAAATAAAACCTAAACTAAAGTAAATAAACCTAAAATAAATAAATAAAGTAAATAATAATAAAAATAAAATAAAATAAACTAAAATAAATAAAAAATAAACCTAAAACTAAATAAATCTAAAATTTAAAATAAAAAATCCACCCTAAACCTCACTTACCACCTAACACTAAACCCTAAACTAGGCCATAAACTCTAAACCCTAAACAACCCTAAAACTAAACCCTAAAACATGTGACCCTAAACCCTAAACCCTAAACACCATTCCTTAACCCTAAATCCTAAACCTTAAAATCTAAGAACCTAAACCTAAAAATAAACTAAAAAATTTAAATAAATATATAAACCTAAAACTAAATGAAATAAAGAAATAAAATAAAATAAAATCCTAAACTAAAACCTAAACCTAAATGTAAAAATAAAATAAAAATAAAATAAAAGCTAAACTAAAATAAAATAAATAAAAAATAAAATAAACTTAAAAATAATAAATCTAAATAAAATAAATACTAAACAAAAAATAAAAATAAAATAAAATAAATTAAACACTAAATAAAAACATAAACCTAAAAAATAAACCTAAAATTAAATAATAAATAAAACCTACACTGCAAAGAAAAAAAAACCTAAACCTAAAATAAGTAAAATTAAATAAACCTAAACCTAAAATAAAATAAACAAAACCTAAACCTAAACCTAAAATAAACTAAACCTAAACTCTAAACTAAATAAAATAAAATAAACTAAAAATAAACCTAAACCTAAACTAAAACATAAAACCTAAAAATAAACCTAAAGAAACACATAAAACCTAAACCTAAACAAATAAAATAAAACAGTTAACATAAAAAAAAACTAAATTGAAAAATAAGCATAAACAAAAACCTAAACCTAAAAAATAAACGTAAATAAAAAAACCTAAACTAAATTAAATAAAAATCAATAATAAACCTAGTTAAACAAATAAAATAAACTAAAATAAATGGAAAATAAACTAAATAAATTAAATAAATCTAAACCTACCAGTTTACTTGATTTAGAAAAAATACCCTAAACCCTAAACCCTAAATCCTAAACCCTAAACCCCAAACCCTAACCCCTAACCCACTAAACCCTAATTTCTAAAAACCCTAAACCTACCCCTTAATCTAAAATAAGAAAAACCTAAAATAAATAAAATAAAATAAAACTAAAAAAATCTAAACCTAAACCTAAACCTAAACCTATAAAATAAACTAAAATAAAAACCTAAACTAAAATAAATAAACTTAAAATAAATAAACAAAGCTAAATAATAATAAAATTAAGAAAGAAAATTAAATAAAATAAATAAAGTAAATAAAGTAAATAAACCTAAACCTACCAGTTTTCTTAATTTAAAAAATTTAAAAAAATTTTTAAAAAAACACTAACCCTAAACCTTGAACCCTAAACCTACAACCCTAAACCCTAAGTCCTGAAACCCTAAACCCTAAACCCTCAACCCTAAACCCTACACCCTAAAACCTACAACCATAAACTCTAAACCCTAAACCCCAAACCCCAAACTTTAAATCCTAAACTCTAAAAGTCTAAAAAACTAAAACTAAACTAAAAAAAATTAATAAACTAATCCTAAACCTAAATAAAATAATAAATAAAATAAAATAAAAACCTAAACTAAAACCAAGACCTAAACCTAAACGTAAAAATTAATTAAAATAAAAAATAAAAACTAAACTAAAATAAAATAAATAAAAACCTAAACTAAACTAAAAAAATAAAATAAACCAAAAAAACTTAAATATAATAAAAACTAAATGTAAAATAAAAAAATAAACCTATAAATAAAATAAAATAAAAACTAAATAAAAACCTAAACCTAAAAAATAAACCAAAAAAGAAATAGAAAATAAAACCTAAACCTTAAAATAAAAAAAACCTAAAAAAAATAAATAAAAATAAAATAAACCTAAAACTAAAATAAACTAACCTAAAATAAAAAAATAAACCTAAACATAAAATAAACTAAACCTAAACCTAAACTAAATAAAATAAAATAATGAAATAAATTTAAACTTAAACTAAAAAATAAAACCTAAAATAAAACTAAAGAAAACCAAACCTAAACCTAGAAAAATAAAATAAAAAACTAGACCTAAACCTAAAAATAAAAAATAAAACCTAAACATAAAAAATAAAATAAAATAAATCTAAACTAAAAAATAAACATAAACTTAAAAAATAAACTAAAATAAAAAAACCTAAACTAAAATAAATAAACCTAAAATAAATAAACTAAACTAAATAAAAATAAGAAGAAAACCTAAATAAAGAAATAAAACAAAAAACAAATAAATAAAACTAAACTAAATAAACTTAGGCACTGTGGGGTTTGCATGGGTTTAAAGACCCTCAGAAGGCCTGAGCCACTGATCTGAGGCCATGAGAGCCATAGGCCCCAAGCCCTGAGCCTGATCTTAACTAGGCCTAGGCCTGCGGCCTGAGCCTACAGCCCTAAGCTGGCACAGCCCTAAAGGCCCACTAGCCCTAGGCTAGCAGATCTGGGCTCTGATCCTAAGCATGTTAGGCCTAGGACTGAGCAGGCCCCTAGGCCCCCCCTGGCAGGAGGCCAGCTAGGCCCTGGAGTCCTGATCACAAAGGAGGCTGGGCCCTGAGCCCAAGGCTAGCCTGGGACCACTGCTGACCTGGACACCAGCCCCTCAAACCCTGGGCCATAAACGCGCCTAGGCCCAAACCCCTGGGGCCCTGAGCCACGTTCATGAGTGGTAAAACCCTAAGCCTGATCCCACCCTGAGCGCAAACCCTAAAGCTAAACTTAAAGTACTTAATAAATTAAAAAAATAAATCTACCAAAAAATCTAATAAAGTTAAGCTGGAAGAATGGGCAAAACCAGATGGCAAGAACATCACGTCAGCTCGGTCAGATGCGGATGTGGAGCGTAGAGGCATTGGTTATCACAGTGGTGATGGGGGATCTGGCGGTCCTGGTAGATATGGAGCAGTGGTGGTCATGGAGGTCGAAGGAGCAATGGAGGTTACAGCCATGGTGGTGGATCATCTTACTAGAGTAGGCGGAGGTTCGATGGGGCTGAAGAATGAATGATTTATCTGATATGCTACTTACGGAACAATGTCTTTATGGTAAAGATGATTCTAGTTATCTAGGGTTTTTAATTTGCTCTATGCGTGCTCATTTTTATCTATGTCATCACTTGTGTCTTAGAAAACTTGGTGTGTTACTTGGTTGATGAAATTGAAAAGAAGAAATGTTGAATATGAATTTGTTCTCTATTTTAAAAAAAACCCTAAACCCTAAACTAAAACATGAACCTTAGACCTAAAACCTAAACCCTAAACCCTAAACCCTAAACCCTAAACCCTAAAACTAACCCTAAATCCTAAAATACTCTAAACCTAAACCCTAAACCCTAATCATAAACCCTAAACCCTGAACCATAATCCCTACACCCTAAATATTAAACCCTAAACCTTAAACCCTAACCCTAGACCCTAAACTCTAAACCCCAAACCCTAAACCTAAACCTAAGTAAATAAATATATTAAAAAATAAACATAAACCATTAAACATAATAAACCTTAACTTAGACCTAAACCCTAAGAATGGGTAGAACCTTGACGGCAGGAACATCACTGTCAAACAGGCTCAGTCTAAATCTGGCAATACAGGTGATGGCGGAGGCGGCGGTAATCACAGTGGTGGTGGCCTAACAGGAGGTGCTAGTGGATATAGAGGTAGAGGTCAGAGTTATGGTGGTTACGGGGGTGGGAGGAGTGACGGAGGTTGCAGCCGTGGTGGTGGCTATGAGAGAGATCAGAGATATTATGGTGGGTCTCGCTAGTCGAGAGGCCGGGGTGGTTCTGATGGGAAATGGAGAAACTGAAGAATGGTCGATCTAATCTGTTGCTTATGGAACTATGCCTTTACGATTCTAGTTATCTAGGGTCTTTCATTTGCTCTATGCAAGCTCATTTTTTATCTATCATTGAATGTCTCATAGAAAACTTGGTGTGTTACTTGGTTAATGAAATCGAAAAAAGAAATGTTTAATCTGAATTTGTTCTTTGTTAAAACAAAATAAAAAACCCTAAACCCTAAACTAAAAATTAAACCCTAGTCCTAAAACATAAACCCTAAATCCTAAACCCTAAAAACCCTAAACCCTAAACTATAAATCATAAAATCCTAAACCATAAACCCAAAAACCTAAACCCTAAACCCTAAACCCTAAACCCTAAACCCTACACCCCAAACCTTAAACGGTAAACCCTAAACCCTCAACTAACCTAAAAAAGCTAAAAAGCTAAGCCTAAACTAAATAAAACCTAAAATTAAAATAAATAAAAAAGCTAAACCAAAATAAAATAATAAATAAATAAAAAAAACCTAAACTAAAACCTAAACCTAAACCTAAAAAGAAACTAAAATAAAAAATAAAAGCTAAACTGAAATAAAATAAGTGAAAACCTAAACTGAACTAAATAAAATAAAAACTAAACCTAAAATAAAAATAAAATAAACTGAAAATAAAAGAAAATAAAAATTAAATAAAAACCTAAACTTATAAAAATTAACCTAAAAAAAAAAAAAGAAAACCAAACCTTAAACCTCAAATATACTAAACCTAAACCTAAATCATAAATAAAATAAACTAAAAATTAACCTAAACCTAAACTAAAAAATAAAACCTAAAAATAAACATAAACCTAAAAAAATAAAATAAAAACCTAAACCTAAACCTAAAAATAAAGATTAAAACTTAAACATAAAAATAAAATAAATAAATACAACTAAACTAAGAAATAAACCTAAACTTAAACCAAAACCTAAAAAATAAACTAAAATAAAAAATCTAAACTAAAATAAATAAACCTAAAGTAAATAAACTAAACCAAATAAAATAAAATAAAAATAAAAGTAAAAAATAAAATAAACTAAAATAAATAAAAGTAAACTAAATAAACTAAATAAACCTAAACCTACTAGCTTACTTAATTTTTAAAAAATAAAAAGTTGAAAAAATTAAAAAAAATAAAAAAAACCCTAACTCTAAACCCTAAACCCTAAAGCTTAAACCTTAACGCTACAATCCAAAACCTTAAACCCTAAACCGTTAAATCCTAAATCGTGAACTCCAAAGATAAAACCCAAAAGCTTAAACCCTAAACCCTAAACCCAAAATCCTAAAACCTACAACCCTAAACCCTAAACCCTAAACCATAAAAACTTAAAAACCTAAACCTAAACTAAATAAAACCTAAAAAATAAAATAAATAAGGAAACCTAAACTTAAATAAAATAAAATATTAAAATAGAATAGAAACATAAACTAAAACCTAAACTTAAACTAAAACAAAAACCTAAACCTAAACTTAAAAATAAAATAATTTAAAAAATTAAAACTATACTAAAATAAAATAAAGAAAAACCTAAACTAAACTAAAAAATAAAATAAACCTAAAAATAAAAAACCCTAATAAAATATAAACTAAATGCAAAATAAAAATAAAATAAAATAAAAATTAATTTAAAACCTAAACCTAAAATAAATAAAATAAAATAAACTTTAACCTAAACTAAAATAAATGAAACCCAAACCTAAACCTAAAATAAACTAAATGAAATAAAATAAACAAAAAATAAACCTAAACATAATCTAAAAAAATAAAACCTAAAAATTACCCTTAAATAAAAAGCTAAAACCTAAACTTAAACCTAAAAATAAAAAATAAAACCAAAGCTAAAAAAATAAAATAAAAACATAAAACTAAATTAAAAAATAAACATAAACCTAAACATTAACCTAAAAATTAAACTAAAATAGTAAAGCTAAACTAAGATAAATAATCTAATTAAAATAAAAATAAAAAATAAATTTAAATAAAAAATAAACTAAAATTAATATAAAATAAACTAAATAATCCTAAATCTACTATTTACTTAATTTCTTTTGAAAAAACACTAAACCCTAAACCCTAAACCAAACCATCAACCCTAAAACTCTAAACCCTAAACCCTAAACTAACCCTAAACCCTAAAGCCTAAACCCTAAACCCTAAAGCCTAAAGCATAAAGCCTGACCCTACTAACCTAAACTCACAAAGTTAACCCTAAACCCTAACCCCTAAAAATGGTAAACCCTAAACCCTAAACTCTAAACCCTAAAACCCTAAACCCAAAAAACATAAAAACATAAACCTAAACCGGAAAATTAATTAAATTAAAAAAATGAAAATAAACAAAAATAAACTAAAGAAAAATCTAAACTAACTAAATATATATATATATATAAACCAAATAATGAAAAACTTTAATAAAATAAAATTAAACATAAAATAAAAATAAAATAAACCTAAAACTAAATGAAATAAAAATAAAATAAAACCCTAAACCTAAAACAAAAATAAAATAAACTAAAATAAATAAAACCTTAACCTAAAATAAAGTAAACCTAAACATAAACCTAAACTAAATTAATAAAAAATAAACTAAAATAAACCCAGACATAAACTAAAAATAAAACATAAAATATAAACATAAACCTAAAAAATAAAATAAAACCTAAACCTAAACTTAAAAATAAAGAATAAAACCTAAACCTAAAAATAAAATAAATAAAAAATAAATAAAAACTAAACTAAGAAAAAAACTGAAACCTAAACTTAAAAAAATAAAAAAAATAAAAAAACTTAAACTAAAATAAATAAACCTAAAAGAAATAAACTAAATGAAATAAAAATAAAAATAAACCTAAATAAAAATAAAAAATCTAAAAAACTAAAATAAAAAAAGAAAACTAAATAAACCATAACCTACTAGCTTACTTAAGTTTAAAAAATTAAAAATTTAAAAAAATATTAAAAAGAATAAAAAACCCTAACTATAACCCCTAAATCCTAAACCTTAAACCCTAACCCTAAAATCCTAAACCCTAAACCTAAAACCTTTAAAGCCTAAACCCTAAACCCTAAACCCTAAACTCTAAACAATAAAACCCTAAACCCTAAACCCTAAACCCTAAACCCAAAGCCCTAAACCCTAAAACCTATTACCCTGAAACCCAAACCCTAAACCCTAGAACCTAAACCCTAAACCTAAAAACCTAAACCTACACTAAATAAAAAGTAAAAAATAAAATAAATAAGAAAACTTAAACCTACATAAAATAAAATAATAAAATTGAATAAAATCCTAAACTAAAACCTAAACCTAAACAATAACATAAACCTAAACCTAAACATAAAAACTACACTAAAATAAAATAAATAAAAACCTAAACTAAATTAAAAAATAAAATAAACCTAAAAATAAAAAATATAATAAAATATAAACAAAACACAAAATAAAGGTAAAATAAACCTAAAATAAAATAAAATAAAAACTAATTTAAAACCTAAACCAAAAAAGAACCTAAACCCTAATCTAAAAAAACTCTAAACCTAAAATAAATAAAATAAAATAAACCTAAAGCTAAACTAAAATAAACTAAACTTATATAAATGAAACCTAAACCAAAACCCTAAACTAAATAAAATAAAATAAACTAAAAATAAACCTAAACCTAAACTAAAAAATAAAACCTAAAAATAAACCTAAAATAAAAAATGAAAATCTAAACCTATAAAAATATAATAAAAATGTAAACGAGAACCTAAAAATAAAAAATAAAACTTAAACTTAAAAAATTAAATAAAAATAAAACTAAACCAAAAAATAAACCTAAAGCTAAAGCTAAACCTAAAATAAAAAAAATAAACTAAAATAAAGAACCTAAACTAAAATAAATAAACATAAAATAACTAAAATAAATTAAATAAAAATAAAAATTAACAAAAATAAAAATAAAATAAACTAAAAAAAATAAAAAATACACTAAGTAAACCCTAAACCCTAAACCAAAACTAACCCTGAGCCAGCCAAACCCAAACCTGACAACCATAAACTTACAACCCTAAACCTTTAAACCTAAACCACTAAACCTACTAAAAAAACCATAAAAAACCTAAATCCTAAACTCTAAACCATAAACCCTAAAACCTAATCCTAAACCCTAAACCTTAAAAGCATAAAACCTAAAATCGTAAACCCTAAACCATAAACACTACACCCTAAAACCAAAACCGTAAAGCTACACCGAAAGTGACTAAATAAATTAATCAATAAACCTAAATCCTAAAACCTAATAAACGTAAACCTAAACCCTAAGAATGGGAAAAACCTTGACGACAGGAACATCACTGTCAAACAGGCTCAATCTAGATTTAGCGAAAGAGGCAAAGATGGAGGCAGCGATTGTCGCAGTGGCAGTGGGGAACTGTTGTGAATATGGAGGTGGTGGTTGAAGTAGTGGTGGTTATGGTGGCAGGAGGAGCGAGAGAGGGTACAACCATAGTTGTGTCAGAGGGAGAGACCGGGGATATGATCATGGATCCCGTTACTCGAGAGGCCAGAGTGGTTCTGATGGGAACTAAACAAACTAAAGAACGACCAATCCGATATGCTGCTTATGGAACTGTGTCTTTATAGTAAAGATGATTTTAATTATCTAGGGTCTTTGATTTACTCTATGCGTGCTCATTTTATATCTATGTCATCGCTTATGTCTTAGAAAACATGGTGTATTACTTAGTAGATGAAATAAAAATAAAGAAATATTGAATCTAAATTTGTTCTCTATTAAAAGAAAGGCCAAAACCTTAAATCCTAAATGAAAACCTAAACCCTAGACCTAAGCCCTAAACTCTAAACCCTAAACCCTAAACCCTAAACCCTAAAAACCCCAAACCATAAACCCTAGATCATAAAACCTTAAACCCTAAACCCTAAACCTGAATAAGCTAAAAATCTAAACCTAAACTAAATAAAACCTAAAAATACAATAAATAATAAAACATAAACCAAAATAAAATAAAATAATGAAATAAAAAAAACCTAAACTAAAACCTAAATCTTAAAAGAAACTAAAATAACAAATAATAACAAAACTAAAATAAAATAAATAAAAACCTAAACTAAACTAAAAAAAAATAAAAAACCTAAATGAAATAAAATCTAAACCTAATATAAAAATAAAATAAAATAAAAACTAAATAGAAACCTAAACTTAAAAAATAAAACCTAAAAATAAATAACAAAATCAAAACCCTAAACCTAAAATATTTTCAACCTAAACCTAAACCTAAACCTAAACCATAAATAAAATAAAATATGTGAGACACTATAGCACCCAAGATTGAATTAGTAATATTAAAATTTTCAAAACTTAAATTTTAAAATTAGATTTTGATTTTATAATGATAAGATATAATTCTAAATGCAACAAAAATAAAAATATAATAAAGTAAATAGAGGCAAGAGGCACACGATTTTTTCGTGGTTCAAACCATAAAGCGGCCTCGTCCAGCCACCCACGGCTAGGAATCCACTAAATGAAAATGGTTTACAAAAGTACTCTCTATAGCGAGTACATTACAACAATATGTACTCTCTTACAAAGGGTAGTACAACCCCAAAATAAATTTTACAACACAAAAAAATACAAAATAATAAATTTTGATAAAGTAAATCTCTCACAAATATACCAAGCAATCAAATTCAAAAGTGATCTCACAACTTATAAATGATCACTTTACAACTTAGAAAATTTGGCAAGGCAAAATGCACACTTAATAAAAATAAATATCTTAAAGTGATCTTACTAGGATGTTTATGTTATTATAATTTGTAGAATAATACATAATAATTTCAAAATAAATTCACAATATTCTTTTTCATAATAAAATAAATTTCAGCAAGGTGTAATTTATTTTAACCAAAAAGATTCTTTCAATTAATGCTAATGATCACAAAATAAAAAAATAAGTATATGATAGATCTAAGTTGGCTAGTAAGCTTTCAATTAAAAACAGAGATCTAGAAAATATGAAAATAATTTCAACACCATAATTTATTTTAAAATACTTAAAATAGATCTAAGAATAAATGATCTTTCAAAATAAGACCAAAGAAGAAATATTTCAAGAAACTAAAAGAAATTTGTAGGAAGCTAAAAATTTAGCAAGTTGAAATAGATCCTACAAATTATCACAAGAGTTTTCACCAAAAAAAATGATTGAGAAACTTTGATGTGAAAACCAATGTTCAAAGACTAATCCACCAAAAGTATAAATTAGAAAGAAGAAATAGATGGTGAAAATAGCATGAACAACTAAGAAGTATTAAGATCAAGAAAACAAACTCATGTAAAAAAAGGCTTGCTTCGTTAAAGATGTTGAAGCTTCCAAACCAAGGATTTGATCTTGCAATATTTGGAGAACATTTGGAAGGAACATTTAAGAGATTTTCTCTTAGATTTGCTGAAGAGATTTTGAATTTTGAATGAGGGATGCTTTCATGAAGAGAATGAGGGCTATTTATAGGCAAGAAGGTCATTTAAAAATTATTTCAAAGAAATATATTACACAAACCTCATGCTATCATGTGATAATTTAATATTCAATAAAATATAATTTATATTAAACAAATATTAAATTTAGCAGCAAAAATTCGCTATTCACATGGGAAAGTCAAAAGTAATCAAATGTAGCTCTTATTATATTCAAAGCATGTAGCATGCATCCATTAATAAAATCAGGTAATGTTTAAAAAATCATAATAAATTCAATTTTAATGCAAAGTGGGTCATGTAACCACTTATTTTAAAGGAAAAATCCAAGGAATCCGATGGAGATAAAATCAGATATGAGTTCTTTGATTAAACAATGACTTTGGCTAAAATACAAAATTTTATATATTTTGTTAATTTTGACATGTGACATTTAAAATTATGATATAATTTATATATAATCATAAATATGTTAGCTATCATAGTAAATTAAATTAAAATACCTAATTATATTAAGTAAATAAAATAATTATACTTAATAGTTATGATCATTTATTACTTTGACAATTTTATTGCTATGTAGAAAAACATATAATTGAATGTTAATTAAATAAAGATTTATATAAATTAACCTCATTAAAATAGTATGTTAGGTTGTGAGCAAATTTATTCATGCCAAAGAACTCATATGAATAGTCATATAACCTAAAATCATGAGCTTCACATTATCCCTTTCATTCTTTTATTCTTGCAATTTCTTCTAACAATTTGTGAGATGTATTGGATATGTAATTAGCAATTGATATATCTGAAACACATAAAAATATTCATTAGAACATCCAAACATTTGTTTGTTATCATCAAAATTAATCAAATTGAACATGAGGCTAATTAAGCCAACAAAATAAACTAAAAATAAACCTAATCCTAAATTAAAAAATTAAACCTAAAATTAATCCTAAAATAAAAATCTAAAACCTAAACCTAAACCTAAAAAAATAAAATAAAAATGTAAACCTAAAGCTAAAAATAAAAAATAAACCCTAAACCTAAAATAAAAAATAAAACATAAACCTAAAAAATAAAATAAAAATAAAATTCAACTAAAAATAAACTTAAACTTAAACCTAAACATAAAAATAAACTAAAATAAAAACCTAAACTAAAATAAATGAACCTAAAATAAATTAACTAAACTAAATAAAAGAAAAAAAAACAAATTAAAATTAAAATAAACTAAACTAAAATAAATAAAATAAACTAAATAAACCTAAACTTATGGTTTGCTTAATTTAGATAAAAAAAATCCAACCATAAATCCTAAACCCTAAACCTTAAACCTCCAAAATCCTAAAACTATCCCCAAAACCCTAAACCCTAAAGAACCCTAAACCCTAAACCTTAAACCTAAACCTAATCCTCCTAAACCCTAAACCCTAAAGCATAAATGAAACCCTCCAAAACACCTACATTAAACCACAAATGCTAAACCTAACCCTACCACCCACTAAACCCTAAACCTCAATCTAAAGTAACTAAATAAATTAAAAAATAAACATAAACCATAAAACATAATAAACCTAAACCTAAACATAAACCCTAAGAATGGGAAGAACCTTAACGGCAAGAACATCACCGAAAAATAGGCTCATTCTAGATCTAGCAATAGAGGCGAAGGCAGAGGCTTATGATAGTCTAACATTAAAATCTTTTGATAGTCTAACTTTAAAATCTTTCAAGATGATAGTTGTCTACTTTAATTGAGAGTATTCTTAGGATATTTTATTTCCTAAGATGTAATTAACTATGGAGGCTTGCCTCCATAGGGAACTTAGTAGCCTGGTTTAATGTATACCCTACTTTATTAATCCATGTAAAGTAAGGGAAAAATTCAAGTACATTCGAAGACCCATCGTGTCTTAGGAATCCTTATTACATGATTAGGTCCATTGTAGGGTGATGCCCTTATCTTTTGATATAGTACATCATACCATAATGTTGTACCCAATCACCTCAAAAAGTACCCCATCCCCCCTACGATATGTGTGGTGTCCCCCCTCCCCCCTGCCTAAAACAAACACCACAAGGCCTTCTCATCTTGTTCATTGAATCCTCTTAACATCATTCTTTCTTTCTGGAGTTTAGAGATGTCGATCCTCAAGTAGGCAAGGGTTCTTTGACTCATATTGTTGACTGATACACTTGGGTCAACCAAAACTCTGGATAGCCTATATCTGCCAACATCCACTATAATATAAAGAGGAGCTTGTGTTCGGTCATCTCTAGGAGTAAGTCTTCATCACTAAATGTAACTCTTAAGATGTCCTTCAAGTGGCATGCCTCCTATTTTAGTAGTTAGCTAAGCTGAGCATATCTATAGATCAAGTTATGCCTTGATTATTGATTTTCTCATCTCTTTAGATAAGAGAATAGTATCGTATATGCTTAACATAGCAGGAAACTTTCTAAGGTGAGCTAAGACATTGTAATCAACCCTAGCTTGGTCCTCCATAAGCATATTCATGGGTGGAGCATCTTATCGAGGGGCTATCTACTGACTAAAACCAATGACTTGCTTACCCTTATCAATAGAATAAAATCAAGAGCATCAGAAGTAGACAATATATAAGTAGAATCAGCTTTCTTCATTAATTTATTTTTGGGTGGAGGCATATGATAGAAATCAAGTAAAGTAAGAAGAGTAAGAGATTTAGTGCCCTTATATGTAGATATAATGCTCTTGCATATAGAAGAGGAGTTAATAGAAGATGTGGTATTTTCCACGGTGGAGGGAGTACTGGACTCAGATGGTGGTTGCACTACTGTACTATCCCTACTGCTGCTGCTACTACTAGGCTATCACCCTCCCTAACTTGTCCTTTGTAACTAGCAAACCTTCTTTGGTGTTGGAGGTTTGAGATACTTCCGGCACCTGCAAGGAAAGCTTCTTTATCTTAGAAATAATCTTCTTAGAGGTTTGGGATAGGGAGATATCCTAACTTTCTTTGGTCTTAAGAGAATCACAAGTATCCCCAAGGATTACTCTAATAGAACTGGATGGTTGTTCTAATAAGTGTTCCTTAGGGATAACTATGGCTCATAACTTGTTGTTGCACACAAGTTAGTACATAAAAGTGATACAAACCTCTACGACATGGCCTAACATGTGGTGGTAGGGGAAATAGCTAGGATCATCTCTATTGGCCACTTCTTCCGGCCTCTCTAGCTTTTTTAACTGAAAGTCAGGTTTCCTTAAGAGATTCTTAAAGTTTTTCCTAACTACCCCCCTCCTGAATGAATATGGTTTATTCAATCTATCAGCAAGAGTAGGTGGAAAGTAGCTACCTGGCGATGGATATAATACTGTTGGTGGGTAAGCTGCTAAGGTGAGGAAAATGATCGTTATGGCGGCTATGGTAGCTGGTATGATGGCTGAGGTGGTGGAATAAGAGGTGGCAAAGGAGGTTGCTGAGCTCGTAGTCTCTCATACTGAACTCTAGTTGGTCTTCCCTCGTCCCACAACCTGGCCCCTGCTTCATCTCAAACACCTTCACATCTTGGGCCTAGATGATTGGTCACAAAAGGGAAACTATTTGGCTTCCTCTTGTAGGCTAGCCACCTTGTCGATTAATTTCTCTAATGTTTTGATGGTAAATCCCTTAAGCATGAAGACGACCAGGCCATGGATATTCTTGAGAAGAATATCAAAGGCATGTTGTTCGAACAGTTGTGGTTCACATTTTCATGCACAGGTTGAGCCACCTGAGAATGTAGTCAATAAGGGACTCATTGAGTTTCTTTTTCTCTATAATGAGGTCCCCTACAATTACCCTCTGCTAAGCTCCAGTAAACCTCTTGATGAAGAGGTGCTCCAACTCAATAAAAAGTCTCCACCGAATTGTTGGGCAGTAAGACGTACCAATCAAATACAACATTTGATAGACTGCTAACGAAAAGGCAGAAGAGCAGTGCATTGAAGCCACCCGTGTTGCAATAGTCGATTCTAAATTGTGCAATGTGTTATCGTGGGTTCCCACTGCCATCAAAGATCTTGAAAGATGGTGGCACAAAACCCTAAATAAAATAAAAACTAAATAAAAACCTAAACCTAAAATAAATAAAATAAAACAAACATAAACCTAAACTAAAATAAATAAAACCTACACTAAAACCTAAAATAAACTAAACCTAAATCCTAAACTAAATAAAATAAAATAAACTAAAAATAAACCTAAACCTAAATTTAAAAAAAGCCTATGAATAAAATAAACTAAAAATAAAGGATTAAAACCTTAACCTAAAAAATAAATTAAAAACCTAAACCAAAACTTAAAAATAAAAAATAAAACCTAAACCTAAAAAATAAAATAAAAATAAAACTAAACTAAAAAATAAACATAAATCTAAACCCAAACTTAAAAAAATAAAATAAAATAAAAAACCTAAACTAAAATAAATAAGCCTAAAATAAATAAACTAAACTAAATAAAAAATAAACATAAATAAAAATAAAAATAAAAATAAACTAAAATGAATAAAAAATAAACTAAATAAAACCCAAATATCGGTTTACTTAATTTTTTTGAAAAATCCTAATCAAACCCTAAACCCTAAAACCTAAAACCACAAAACTAAAGCCTTACCAAACCCTAAAAAACCCCAAATCCTCAACCACTAAAACCCTAAATCACCCACAAACCATAAACTAACCATAAATCCACAAAACCCTAACCACAAATCATAAACCATAAACTAACCCTAAACCTTAAGCTAACCCTAAACCCTAAACCCTAAACCCAAAAAAAATTCTAAACCATAAAAAGCTAAAACCTAAACATAAAAATAAAATAAAATAAACTAAATTAATAAAAAGAAATAAAAATAAAATAAATAATAACCTAAAATAAACTAAATTAACAAAAAATGTAAAATAAAAATAAATAAAATATAAATTAAAAGTAAAATAAAAATAAAATAAACCTAAAATAAACCTAAAATAAAACAAAATAAAAACTAAAAAAAACTTAAACTTTAAAAATAATCCCAAAAGTAAATAAAAAAAATAAAACCTACACCTTAATAAAAAATAAAAACTAAACTAAAATAAAATAAATAAAAATCTAAACTAAACTAAAAAATTAAAAACCTAAATAAAATTAAAACTAAACCTAAATTAAAAGTAAAACAAACTAAAAATAAAATAAAATAAAATCCTAAACATAAACAGTAAACCTAAAATGAAAACCTAAACCCTAAACTAAAAATAAAAATCAACCTAAACCTAAAATAAACAAAATAAAATTAACCTAAACCAAAACTAAAATAAATTAAACTAAACTAAATAAAAGCTAAACCTAAACCTAAAATAAACTAAACCTAAACCCTAAACTAAATAAAATAAACTAAAAATAAACCAAAACCAAAACTAAAAGATAAAACCTAAAAATAAACATAAAATAAAAACCTAAAACCTTAACCTTAAAAAATAAAATAAAAACATGAACCTAAACCTCAAAATTAGAAATAAAACTTAAACCTAAAGAATAAAATAAAAATAAAACTAAACTACAAAAACATAGAAACATAAACCTAAACTTAAAAAAAGAACTAAAATAAATAAAGCTAAAATAAATAAGTTAAACTAAATAAAAATAAAAAATAAACCTAAATAAATAAAATAAACTAAACTAAAATAAAAAAATAAACTAAATCAACCTAAACCTACTAGTTTACTAAATTAAAAAAAAGTCCTTAAACTGACCAATAAACCAAACCATAAATCCCAGACCTAAAATAATTAACCCTATGCCACAAACCAGCCCTAAACCTAACTAAACCTGAGCCCTTCTAAACCACAAAACCCTACCAGTGCTAAGACCACATGCCACAAAGCCCAAGAGCCTGACCAAACAACCACTGATAACCTGACCACAATCTAGACCACTACCTCCACTATAAAAACCATCCACTACCTCCTAAATGCTAAACTTTCTACAACTAACTAGATTAAGACCAAAATAAAATAAATAGTAATGCTAAACCTAAATAAAATAAAAGTATAATTAAAACTTAAATTAGAACCACCTAAACCTAAAATAAAATACAAAGATAAAATAATTAATACATAAAACTTAAAAAAAAGAATAAAACTCTAAATAAAGGAAAACTAAATGTAAAATAAAAATAAAATAAACATATTAAATAAAACTAAATAAAAAACTAAACTAAAATGCTAAAATAAAACCAAAGATAAATAAAATAAACCTACACCCTAAACCAAAAAAAAAAACTAAAATAAAAGTAAAATAAAGTAAAGAAAATATACCTAAATCTGAACTAAAATAAACTAAACAAAAAATAAATAAAACTAGCTGGACACATATAATAAACCTAAAATAAATAAAATAAAATAAAATAAACTAAAATAAACCTAAATCTATACTAAAAAATAAAACTTAAAACCTAAACCTAAAATAATAAAATAAAAACCTAAACCTAAACCTAAAAATAAAAACTAAAACCTAAACCTAAAAATAAAAAAATAAAACCTAAACCTTCAAAATAAAATAAAAATAAAACTCAACTAAAAAAAACCTAAACTAAACTTAAACCAAAAAAAAAATGAAAATAAAACCTAAAATAAAACAAATACCCCTAAAATAAATAAACTAAACTGAATAAAAATAAAAAATAAATATAAATAAAAATTAAACATAAAATAATCTAAAATAAATAAAAAATAAACTAAATAAACCTACACCTACTAGTTTATTTAATTTTTTATTAAAAAAAAAACCTAAACTCTGAGCTAACCCTAAACACTAAAAAAATAAAACCTAAACTAGGGTTTACTTAATTTAAAATATACTTAAACACACGGACACTAAACCCTAAACTTTAAAAAAATAAAAAAATAATAAAAGAATTAAATAAAAAAAAAAACCACTAAACCTACATGCTAACTAGACCTAACCCTAACATCCTAATCACCAAACTAAAACCCACCACCCTAAACCACAAAACTAAACACAGACAATAAACCCTAAACTCTAAAACCCTAAACCCTAAACCCTAAACCCCTAAACCCTAAACCTACAACCCTAAACCTTAAACCCTAAACCCTAAACTCTAAACACTAAACCCTAAACCAAATCCCTAAACCCTAAACCCTAAACCTTGAACCCCAAACCCTAAACCTTGAAAACCTAAAACCTAAGCCTAAACTAAATAAAATAAAAAAAATAAAATAAATTAAAAAAACCCATGGAATTGTAACGGAGGTTACATCCTTGGTGGTGGAGTAGAGAGAGATCAAGGATATGATGGTGGATCCCACTACTGAAGAGGTCGGGGTGGTTTTGTTCGAAACTTGAGAAATTGAAGAATGGCCAGTCTGATCTACCGATTATGGAACAGTGTCTTTACAATAGAGATGGTTCTTGTTATCTAGGATTATTGATTTTCTCTATGCTTGCTCAGTTTTGATCTATGCCATCGCTTATGTCTTAAAAAACTTTGTGTGCTACTTCATTGATGAAATCAAAAAGAAGAAATATGGAATTTGAATTTGTTCTCTATTAAAAAACCAACCAAAAACCCTAAACCCTAAACCTAAAATAAAAACCCTAAATCATAAACACTAAAACCCCTAAACTTTAAACCCTAAATGCTAAATCTTAAATCCTAAATGCTTAAACCCTAAACCCTAAACCCTAAAACCCTAAACCTAAAAATAAAACCTAAAGATAGATGAAAAATAAAACTTAAACATAGAATAAAAAAAATAAACCTAAACGTAAACTAAAATAAACTAAACTAAAATAAATAAAACCTAAGCCTAAACCTAAAATAAACTAAACCTAAAATAAACTAAACCTAAACCTAAACTTAAACCTAAACTAAATAAAATAAAATAAACTAAAAATAAACCTAAACCTAAACTAAAAAATAAAACCTAAAAATAAACCTAACACCTAAACCTAAAACATAAAATAAAAACTAAACCTAAAATTAAATAAAACAAAGCTAAACTAAAAAAAAATAAACATAAACCTAAACCTAAACCTAAATAATAAACTAAAAAAACCTAAACTAAAATAAATATAATTAAATAAATAAACGAAACTAAATAAAAATAAAAATATACCTAAATAAAAATGAAAAATACACTAAATAAATAAAATATAATACAACCCTAAACCCTAAATCCTAAACCCTAAACCCTAAACTATTAAACCCTATCCCAAACCCTAAGCCCTAAACCCTAAATCATACAACCCTAAACCCTAAAAATCATAAACCCTAAAGCCTAAACCCATAACCCTAAACTAACCCTAAACCCTAAGCTAACCCTAAACCCTAAACCATAAATTTTAAACCCTAAAGCTTAAACACTAAACCCTAAACACTAAACCCTAAACCCTAACCCTAAACCCTAAACTAAAAAACTAAACCCTAACCCTAAACCTATGCCCTAAACCCTAAAACATAAAAGTTAAACCTAAACTAAAAAACTATAAATAAAAAATAAATAAAAACTCAAAACCTTAATAAATAAAATAATAAAATAAAATAAAAACTAAAACTAAAACCTAAACCTAAACCTTAAAATAAAATAAAATAAACTAATAAAAATAAACTAAAATAAAAGAAATAAAACTTAATCTAAACTAAAAAATAAAATAAACCTAGGAATAAAAGCCTAAATAAAATAAAAACTAAATGAAAAATAAATATAAAATAATCTTAAAATAAAATAAAATAGAAACTAAATAAAAACCTAAACCTAAAAAATAAACCTTAAAATAAAACCTAAAACTAAATAAAAATAAAACCTAAGCCCTAAACTAAAAAAAACCAAAATAAAATAAAATAAACAAAGAAAATAAACTAACCTAAACCAATATAAATTAAACTAAAATAAATAAAACCTAAACCTAATCCTAAAATAAACTAAACCTAAACCAAAGCCTAAGCTAAATAAAATAAAATAAAATCAAAATAAACTTAAACCTAAACTAAAAAATGAAACCTAAAAATAAACCAAAAATAAAAACCTAAAAAAATTAAATAAAACCCTAAACCTAAACCTAAAATAAAAAATAAAACCAAAACCTAAAATGTAAAATAAAAATAAAACTCAACTAAAAAATAAACCTAGACCTAAATCTAAACATAAAAAAATAAACTAAAATAAAAAACCTAAACTAAAATAAATAAATAAAACCAATTAAAAATAATACAATAAACATAAAACAAAATAAATAAAAGATAAACTAGATAAACCTAAACATACGAGTTTACTTAATTTTTTTTTAAAAAAAATCATAAATCTTAAACCCTAAACCTATTACCCAAAACCCTAAGCCCTAAACCCTAAAAAATCCTAAACCCTAAATCCTAACCCTAAACCCTAAACCTTAAAACCCTAAATGCTAAACCTTAAAACCTAAACCCTAAACCTAAACCCTAATCCCTAAGCCCCAAATCCTAAATCTAAACCTAAAGTAACCAAATAAATTACAAAATAAACCTAAACCCTAAAACTTAATACACATAAACCTAAATAAAATAAAAAATAAAATTAAAATAATAATAAAATAAACCTAATAAAACTACATAAAAACCTAAACCTAAATAATAAACCTAAAAATAAAACCTAAGGAAAACCCCATACTAAACTAAGAAAAAAAATAAACCTAAGATAAAAATAAAATAAACCTAAACCTAAACTAAAATAAATAAAACTTAAACCTAAACCTAAAATATAAAAAACCTAAATTAAATAAATAAAATAAACTAAAAAGAAACTTAAACCTAAACTTAAAAATTAAAACTAAAAAATAAACCTAAAATAAAAACCTAAAACTTAACACTAAAATAATAAATTAAAAACCTAAACTTAAACTTAAAATAAAAAATAAAACCGAAACCTTAAAAATAAAATAAAAATAAAACTAAGCTAAAAATAAACCTAAACCTAAACCTAAACCGAAAAAATAAAACAAAATAGAAAACATAAACTAAAATAAATAAACCTAAAATAAATAAACTAAAATAAATAAATATAAAAATAAACCTAAATCTCAATAAAAAATAAAATTAACTAAAATAAATAAAAAAATAAACTAAATAAACCTAAACCCATGAGTTTACTTAATTAAAAAAATAAAAATAATAAGAAAATAAAAAAGGAACAAATCTAACCCTAAACCCTAAAACTAACCCTGAACCCGTAACTCTAAACCCTAAACCCTAAATCGTAAACCCTCAAACCCTAAATCCTAAACCCTAAACCCTAAACCTTAAACCCTAAACCTTAAAACCCGAAACCCTAAAGATTAAACTCTATACCCTAAATCCTAAAAAACCTAAAACCTAAACCCTAAAAAACCTAAACTGGCCTAAACCCTAACCCTAAACACTAAACCCTAAACTAACCTTAAACCCTAAACCCAAAACCATAAACTGTAAACCCTAAACCCTAACCCTAACCCTAACCCTAAACTCTAACCCCTAAAATCCTAAACCCAAAATAATAAACTAACCCCTATTCTTTAAACTGTAAATCCTAAAAACCCTAAACCCTAAACCCTAAACTAACCCTAAACCCAAAGCTAACCGTAAACCCTAAACCCCTAAAAACCCTAAACCCTAAAGCATAAACATTAAAGCCTAAACCCTAAACACTAAATCCTAACCCTAAACCTAAAACCTAAAACCCTAAACCTAAAATGCTAAACCCTAAACCTTAAAAACCTAAAAACCTTAACCTAAACTAAATAAGACCTAAAAAAAAATTAATCTAAAATAAAAATAAATAAAATAAAATAAAAACATAAACTAAAACTTAATCCTAAACATAGACCTAAACCTAAATATAAAAAGAAAATAAAATAGAAATAAAAACTAAACTAAAAGTAAATAAAGAAAACCTAAACTAAATTAAAAAAATTAAAAACCTAAGTAAAATAAGCACAAAAGATAAAATAAAAATAAAACAAACCTAAAATAAAATAAAATAAAAATTAAATAAAAACCTAAACCTAAAAAATAAACCAAAATATAAATAAAAATAAACCTAATCATTAAACTAATAACACGCCTAAACCTAAAATAAAAACATAATAAACCTAAAACTAAACTAAAATAAACTTAAACTATAATTAATAAAACCCAAACATAAACCTAAAATAAACTAAACCTAAACTAAATAAAATTAAATAAACTTAAACCTAATCTAAAAAAAACCTAAACTAAAACCCTAAAACCTAACCCAAAAAAATAAAATAAAAACCTAAACCTAAACCAAAAAAAAAACCTAAGCTAATGTAAATAAACTTGAAGTAAATAAATTAAACTAAATAAAAACAAAAATAAACCTAAATAAAAAAACTAAATATACTTAAACCTAGCAGTTTAGTTAATCTAAAAAAATAAACATATTAAAAAAATAAAAACACCCTATCCCTAAACCCTAAACTCTAAACCCTAAAATTAACCCTACTAAAACCTAAACCTAAAACCCTAAACTAAACCTAAACTAAAAACTAAAACCTAAACCTAAACTAAAACCCTAAGCCTAAAACCTAAACCTAAAACTAAACCCTAAATCTAACTAAACCCACCCTAAACAATAAAACACTAAACTAAACCAACCCTAACCTAAATCTAAACCCTAACCCACTAAACCTTAAACTAAACTTAAACTAAATAACCCTATACCCTAAACAGAACTATAAAAAAGTTTAAAGCTAAAGCCTAAACAAACTAAACCTAACTAACATTAAACCAGCTAATCATTATTTAAAACCTAAACTCTAAATCTAACCTAAATCAAACCACTAAACCCTAAACCCTAAAACCTTAAACCCTAAAACCCTAAATACTAATTCCTCAATTGTAAACCCTAAAACCCTAAACACTAAAACCCAAAACCCTAAAAATCTAAAAACCAAAACCTAAATTAAATAAAACTAATAATAAAATAAAAAAAACTTAAACCTAAATAAAATAATAAAATAAAATAAAATAAAAGATAAATGTAAATCTAAAATTATAATAAATTAAAATAAATTATATAAAAACCTAAACTAAACTAAATATAAAATAAACCTAAAAAATAAACTACATAAATAATAGAAGAAATGTTGAATATGAATTAGTTCTCTATTAAAAAAAACCAAAAACCCTAATCCTTGAAGTAAAACCTAAAACCTAAACCCCAAACCCTAAACCCTAAACCCTAAAAACCCTAAACCCTAAACCTTAAACCATAAACCCTAAACCTTAAAACCCTAAACCCTAAACCCTAAACCTAAAACCCAAACTCTAAACCCTAAACCCCAAACCCTAAACCTTAAACCATAAACCCTAAACCTAAAACCCTAAACCCTAAACCCTAAACCTAAAACCCAAACTCTAAACCCTAAACCCCAAACCCTAAACCCAAAAAAATCCTTAACCCTAAAAAACTAAAAACCTAAACCTAAATATAATAAAAATTAAAAATAAAATAAATAAAAAAATCTAATAAAATAAAATAAAAAAACTTAAACTAACCAATCATAAACCTAAAATAAAATAAAATAAATTAATAAAAGAAACAAAAATAAAATAAATAATATCCTAAACTAAACTAAAAAATAAAACTAAGAATAAAAAAAAATAAATAAAATAAAACTAAAAGTAAAATAAAATAAAAAAATAAAAAATAAATTAAAACTAAATAAAAAACTTAAACTTAAAATATATAAAATAAGTAAATAAAAATAAAACCTACCTTAATAAAAATAAAACTAAACTAAAATAAAATAAATAAAACCTAAACTAAAGTAAAAAATATAAAAAAACTAAATAAAATAAAACTAAACCTAATTTAAAATAAAACAAACTAAAATAAAATAAAATAAAACTTAAACATAAATAATAAACCTAAAACTAAAACCTAAACCCTAAACTAAAAGTAAAAATAAACCTAAACCTAAAATAAATAAAATAAAATAAACCTAAACCATAACTAAAATAAACTAAACTAAACTAAATAAAACCTTAAAATGAACCTAAACCCCAAACTAAGAAATATAAAATAAACTAAAAATCAACCTAAACCTAAACCAAAAAATAAAACCTAAAAATAAACCTAAAATAAAAACCTAAAACCTGAACCTTAAAAAAATAAAATAAAAATGTTAACCTAAACCTATACATAAAAAATAAAACTTAAACCTTAAAAATAAAATAAAAATAAAAATAAACTAAAAAAGCTTAGAAACATCAACCTAAACTTAAAAAATGAATTAAAATAAATAAATTAACTAAATAAAAATAAAAAATAAACCTAAATGAAAAATAAAATAAACTAAAATAAAAAAAATAAACTAAATAAACCTAAACCTACCAGTTTATGTAATTTAAAAAAAAACATTAAACCCCAAACCTTAAACCCTAAACCATAAATCCCAAACCCTAAACCTGCAACCTTAAACCCCTATAACCTAAGCCCTAACAAACCCTAAACATTAAGCTTAGCTAAAACCCTATACCCTAAAAACCCAAAACCTAAAACCCAAAACCCTAATAAACCCTAAACGCTAAACCATGACACTAAACCCTAAGCTCTAAAACCCTAAACCCTGAAACCCTAAACCATAAAACCCTAAACCATAAATCCTAAATGCTAAACCCTAAACCCTAAAAACTTAAAAACCTAACAACCCAAACCAAACTAAATAAAACCAAAAAATAAAATAAATAAAAAACTTAAACCTAAATAAAATAAAAAAGTATAATAAAATTGAAACTTAAACTAGAACCTAAACAAAAACCTAAAAATAAAGTAAAACATACTAAAATAAAATAATTAATAACATAAACTAAACTTAAAAAAAAATAAACCTAAGAATAAAAACCCTAAATAAAATGAAAACTAAATGTAAATAAAAATAAAATAAACATAAAATTAAATAAAACTAAAAAACTTAAACCTAAGAAATAAACCTAAAAAAATAAAAAATTAAATGTAAATAAAAATAAAACTATAAACTAAACCAAAACCTAAACCTAAAATAAAAGTAAAATAAATTAAAGAAAATATACCTAAATCTAAACTAAAATAAACTAAAGTAAAATAAATAAAACCTAAGCTTGGACAAAAAATAAACTAACATAAGCTAAATAAAATAAAATAAAAATAAACTCAAACCTATACTAAAAAAATAAAACTTAAAACCTAAACCTAAAAAATAAAATAAAAACCTAAACCTAAACCTAAAAATAAAAAATAAAACCAAAACCTAAAAAACTCAAACCTAAAATAAAAAAATAAAACCTAAATCTTAAAAATAAAATAAAAATAAAACTCAACTAAAAAATAAACCTAAATTAAACCTAAACCTAAAAAAAGACTAAAATAAAAAACCTAAAATAAAATAAATAAACATAAAATAAATGAACTAAACTTAATAAAAAAATATATATCTAAATAAAAATTAAAAATAAAATAATCTAAAATAAATAAAAAATAAACTAAATAAACTTAACCTACCTGTTTATTTAATTGTTTTTTTAAAAAAAAACCTAAACACTAAGCTAACCCTATACACTAAACCCTAAAGCCTAAAAATAAACTAAGAAAACCTAAACCTACTAGTTCACTTAATTTAAAAAATATACCTAAACTAAACTAACAAACCTAAACCCTAAACCTTAAATCTTAAAAAAAATAAAACAAATAAAAAAAGAATTAAAAAATAAAAAAAAATTGCTAACACTAAACCTTAAACTCTAAACCTAAAACCCTAGACCCTAAAATCCTAATCCCCAAACTAAAAAATCTAAACCCTAGAACCTAAACCCTAAAAACCCTAAAAACTAAAACCTAAACTCTAAACCCTAAACTCTAAACTCTAAACCCTAATCCCTAACCCTAAACCCTAAACCTTAAACCCTAAAACCTACAACCCTAAACCTTATACTTTAAACCCTAAACCCTAAACTCTAAAACCTAAACCTAAACTAAACCTAAACCCTAAACCTAAACCAACCCAAACCTAACCTTGAAAATCTAAAAACCTAAAACTAAATAAAAATAAAAAATAATAAATTAAAAATCAATGGAATTGTGATGGAGGTTCGCCAGGTGGTGTAGAGAGAGATCGAGGATATGATGGTGGATCCCACTGCTGGAGAGGCCAGGGTCATTTTCTTTGGAACTTGAGAACTGAAGAGTGGCCAATCTGATCTACCACTTATGGAATTGTGTCTTTACAATAGAGATGGTTCTTATCTAGGGTTTTTGATTTGCTCTATGCATGCTCATTTTTGATCTATGTCATCACTTGTGTCTTAGAAAACTTTTGTGCTACTTTATTGATGAAATTAAAAAGAAGAAATACTAAATATGAATTTGTTCTTTGTTAAAAAAACTAACCAAAAACCCTAAACCATAAACCTAAAACCAAAACCCTAAATCGTAAACCCTAAAAACCCTACACTTTAAACCCTTAATGCTAAACCTTAAATCCTAAATGCCTAAACCCCAAGCCCTAAACGCTAAAACACTAAACCTAAAAATAAATAAAAAAATAAAACATAAACCTAAAATAAAAAAATAAACCTAAACCTAAACAAAAATAAACTAAACTAAAATAAATATAACCTAAGCCTAAACTTAAAATAAACTAAACCTAAACCTAAACCTAAACCTAAACTAAATAAAATAAAATAAACTAAAAATAAACTTAAACTTAAATTAAAAAATAAAACCTAAAAATAAACCTAAAATAAAAACTTAACACCTAAACCTAAAAAACATAAAATAAAAACCTAAACCTAAAAAATTAAACAAAAATAAAACTAAACTAAAAAATAAACAAAAACCTAAACCTAAACTTAAAAAGTAAACTAAAAAAACCTAAACTAAAATAAATAAACTAAACTAAATAAAAATAAAAAATAAACCTAAATGAAAATAAAAAAATAAACTAAAATAAATAAAAAATAGAGTAAATAAACTAAATGAACTTAAACCTACCTATTTACTTAATATAAAGAAACCTTAAACCCTAAGCTAATCCTAAACCATAATACCCTATACCATAAACCTTAAACCCAAAAAGCCCTAAAGGCTAAAGCTTAGAACCTAAAATAACCTTAAACCTTATCAATCACTAAAGACCCAGAGGAGGGGGTCTGAATTGATATTAAAATTTTAAAAGTTAAATCTTAAATTTTAAGTTTTAGTAGAAAATTAATCTTTAATTTATAATGACAAGATACAATTCTTAATGCAGCAAAAATAAAATTACAGTAAAGTAAAGAGAGACAATAGGCACATAATTTTTATGTAGTTTGGAAAAACCCCAAAATTGGCGTACATCCACACCTAGCCACCCCTAGCTAAGAATCCACTAAATTCAAAATAGATTAAAAATAGTACTCTCCTATGATGGGGTGAATACAACCCTTACAATAATATGTACAATCCTGAAAAGGGGCAAGTACAACCCCAATATAAATTTTACAACACTAAAACAAAAATACAAATTAATAAATTTTAATAAAATATATCTCTCACAAATATACCAAGCTATCCATTTGTAAATGATCACTTTACAATTTTTTAATTTGGCAAGATAGAATTATCACTTAATTTTGATAAAAAATATTAAATAAATATCTTAAAGTGATCTTACTAAGATGTTCATGTTATTATAATTTATAGATTAATATAAAAGTGATTTCAAAATAAATTCACAATAGTCTATTGCATAATAAATTAAATTTCAGCAAGGAATAATTTTAAGTTTAAGAGAAACTAAATTTAGTATGTATATAACAATGTAAGAAAGATTAACTTTCTACTAAACTTCCTTTTTCTTTATTATTAAACAATGAAAAAGCAAGCTTTACTATAATTCAGCAAGATAAATTTTTAAAATAAAGAATATTAGTTGAAATAAAATGATAAGTGACAAATAAAATAATTTTATTTGGTATAAAATGTTATTTTGATAAAGAAACTTGATTTATATTAGATCTAGCATATACTATAAAATTCCAGCAATAATTTATTTTATTTTAACCTGGGTGAAGCTTTTAATTAATGTAAATAATCATAAAATACTTAAATAAAATTAGTATATGATAAATTTAAGTAAACTAATAAGCTTTTAATTAAAAAGAGAGACCTAGCAAATATGAAAATAATTTCAGCATAATAAATTTATTTGAAATGCTTAAAATATACTTCTAAAATAGATCTAAGAATAAATGATCTTTAAAATGAAATTACTAAAGAAATATTTCAAGAAACCAAAAGAAATTTGTAGGAAGATAAAAAATTTCAACAAGTTGAAATAAATCCTACAAACTATCACAAGATTTTTTGACAAAAAAATGATTGAAGAAACTTTGATGTGAAAAACTTAGACTTTGATGTCCAAAGACTAATCCACCAAAAAGTATAAATTGGAAAGAATGAATAGATGGTGAAAATAATTTGAACAACTAAAAAGTGATTAAGATCAAGAAAATAAACTCAAGTAATTTGAGAAAGCTTTCTTAGTTGAAGATGTTGAAACTTTCAAACCAAGGTTTGATCTTGCAATATTTGGAGAACACTTGGAAGGAAAATCTATGAAATTCTTTCTTGGATTTGCTAGAGGGATTTTGAATTTGAATTAGGAATTCTTTCATGAAGAGAATGAGGGCTATTTATAAACAAGAATGTCATTTTGAATTATTTCAAAAAAATATTATTCTAACATCATCTTATCATATAATAATTTAATATTCAATAAAAATATAATTTATATTAAATAATTATTAAATTTATATAGCCAAAATTCATCTATTCACATGGGCAAGTCAAAAATAATTAAATATGGCTTTTAATATATTCAAAGCATGTAGCATGCATTCATTATTAAAATCAGGTAATGTTTGAAAAGTCATAATAAATTCAATTTTAATCAAATGTGGGTCATGTAACCTATCAAATTGAAAGAAAACAATCCAAGGAATCCATTGGAGATGAAATTAGATATAAAGTCCTTTATTATAAAATGACTTTGGCTAAAATAAAAAATTCCACATATTTTTGTTAATTTTGAAATATGACATTTAAATATTATGATATAATTTATATATAATCATACATATGTTAGTTATCATATAACCTTAAAATTAAATTAAAATATTTAATTATATTAAGTATTTAAACTAATTACACTTAATAGTCATGATTTATTATCATTTATTATTTTGATAATTCAAATGCTATGAATGAAACATATAATTGAATGTTAATTAGTTAGAGATTTATATAAATTATCCTCATTATCATTATTTAAAATATAAAAAAATATTATGTTAAGTTGTGAGCAAATTGATTCATGCCAATGAACTCAAATGAATTTCTAAGATAGTTATAAATGCATATAACATAAAATATTTTATCTTGAGCTTCACATTATCCATTTTGATCTATTTTTCATTTTTCTATTATTGTACTTTCCTCAAACATATTGTGAGATGTTTTGGATATGTAATTAGCAATTAATATATCTAAAACACATAAAACATACATTAGAACATCCAAGCATTCATTTGTTATCATCAAAATTGATTGAATTGAACATGAGGCTCATTAAGCCAATAATCTCCCTCAATTTGATGATGACAAACTAATGTTGCGTATTGATTTTGATGAAGGTGCAAATTGACCATTCATCATAGTTTTTGAAAGAAAATTTTCTTCTAAAAAAATTTTGGCACAAGAGATGAATAATGTTGCTCTCCCTAAATGTATGCGTGAAATAGACTTAATGCTAACCAACATTTTACTCTTCTCCCCCTTTTGACAACATCAAAAAGTGAGAACGAACTACATAAACTTTTAAATATTAGGATCTAACATTCCAAGAATCTATCTTAAAGTAATGAAATATTCTTCTGGTAATGGTTTTGTAAAAATATCTACAATTTGTAAATCAGTACTAATAAAATTAATATTAACATCACCTTTCAAAACATGATCCCTAATAAAATGATGTCTAATTTCTATATGCTTGGTTCGTGAGTGCAGGATAAGATTTTGGGTCAAACTAATAACACTAGTATTGTCACACTAAACAAGAATGTGATCTTGCTTAATAACAAAATCTTTTAATTGTTGCTTTAACCAAAGGACCTGAGCAATACAACTATTAGAAGCTATGTACTCAGCCTCAGTAGTGATAAAGCTACATAATTTTGTTTCATGGATGACCAAGACAAAAGCGATGATCCTAAAAATTGACATGTGCATGATGTGCTTTTTTTATTTACTTTACTTCTAATAAAATCAAAATCAGAATAACCAACCAAATAACATGAAAAAGAATTTTTAGGATACCATAAACCTAACATAATAGGGCCTATCAAATACCGAAAGATATGCTTGACTGCTATCAAATGAGATTCTTTCAGTTTGGCCTGAAAATGAGCACACAAACAAATAGCAAACATAATATTAGGCCTACTAGTAGCAAGGTATAAAAGTGAACCTATGATACTCCTATAAAGTTTTTGATCAATAGATTTTCCTAATTCATCTAAATCCAATTTTGTAGATGGGCTCATAGGAGTTTTACTAGATTTAAATCTTTTCATGTCAAACCTCTCAAGCAATTCATTTGTGTACTTGGTTCGACAGATGAATGTGCCATTTCTTTGTTGCTTCACTTGAAGAGCAAAGAAAAACTATGTTTTCCCATCATACTCATTTCGAACTCTTTAGACATCAAAGATGAGAACTCATGGCACAAAGATTCATTTATACTTCAAAATAATATGTCATCTACATACACTTGTACCATAATCAAATCATCATCTATGCTCTTAAAGGAATAAGGTGGTATCTCCTCTACCCTTTCTAAATCCATGACTTATTAAATAGTTACTTAACCTATCAAACCAAGCACGAGGAGCATATTTTAAACCATATAAGGCATTCTTTAATTTATACACATGATTTGGATAATCAATTCTCTCAAATCTAGGTGGTTGCTCTACAAATACATCTTGGTCAATAAATTCATTCAAAAATGCACTCTTGACATCCATTTGAAAATGTTTAAAATCCATAAAATAAGCATAAGTAAGGAGTAACCTAATAACTTCTAGTCTTGCTACGGGTGCAAAAGATTCTTCAAAATCTATACCTTCAACTTGTATGTACACTTGTACAACTAATCTAGCTTTATTTCTAACAATACAACCTTAATCATCTAGCTTATTGCTAAAGACCCATTTTGTTCCAATGATATTTTGATCTTGGGGTCTTGAGACTAATTCCCAAACATCATTTATTACAAATTGATTCAACTCCTTTTTCGTAGCAATAATCCAAAAAAATTATCTTTTAATGCTTCTTCTAAATTTTTAGATTCAACCTTGGATAAAAATGTTGAATGATCTACAACCTCTCTACTATGTCTTCTAATCATAACTCCTTTTGAAGGATCTCTTATAATTAGTTCCTTTAGATGATTTTTATTATATTTACATTCTTTAGGCAATGAATCATCCACATTATCTTCTAAATATATTTTCTTAAAATTATCAATCTCTTCATCAATCACTTCATTTCTAGTGGGATCAATTAAATTTTCATCAAAAATAACATGTATTGATTCTTCTTCAGTCATTTTTTCTCTTATTAAAAACTCTATAAGCTCTACTAGAAAGAGAGTATCCTAAGAAAATACCATCATATGATTTGCAATCAAACTTATATAAATTCTCTATTCCATTATTTAAAATAAAGCATTTACATCCAAATACATGAAAGTGCTCAACCATAGGCTGCTTTGCAAAAAATAATTCATAGGGTGTCTTCTTCAAAATTGGTCTAAAATAGATCCTATTCATCACATAACATGCAATATTTTCTACTTCCACCTAAAGATATTTTGGTAATTTATACTCATCAAGCATAGATCTACTTAATTCAATTAATATTCTATTTTTTCTCTCTACTACTCCATTTAGTTAGGGAGTTCTAGATGCAAAAAAATTATGTCTAATTCCATGTTCATCACAATAATCCTCAAATAATTTATTTTCAAATTCTTCACCATGATCAGTTTGAACCCTATTAATCAAAAGGCCTTGTTCTCTTTGAATATATTTAGAAAACTTTCTAAACTCTCTAAAAACATCTTTGTACGTTACAAACAAAACCCAAGTACATCTAGAGAAATCATCAACAATCACAAAACCATAATTTTTCCACCTAGTGGCTAATTGGACCAAATAAATCCATGTGCAATAATTATAAGTAGAAACAATATTTTTAATTTTAAATGAGCTTCTATAATGCTTACCATAAATACATGCATCACAAACATTATTTGAATGAAAATTTAATTTAGGTAATCCAACTACTAAATCAAGTTTAGCAATTTTATTGAGTGTGTGCATGTTAATATGACATAGTCTCCTATGCCATAATCATATATCATCATGAGTGCTTTTAAAATAAAGTAAATTCAAATTCACATCATGAAAGCTATCTAAATCAAGGACATAAATGTTTTTTATGTCTTTTCCTACTAACAAAACATTTTCATTATTTTTTATAATATAATATGATGCATGAAATACTACATTCAAACCTTATCACATAACTAACTAACAGAAATTAAATTATTTTTTAATCCTTCTACTAGAAAAGCTTTATCTAAAGTGATAGAATTCTTACAAAAAGAACCAATGCCAATGATATTTCCCATTGCATTATCTCCATATGTAAAAAATCCTCCATCACTTGATTATAAAGTTGTGAATTTATCTTTATCTCCCATCATATGTATTGAACATCCAATCCAAGTACAACATGCCTTCTTTGATTTTTCTTTGAAGGCATTCCTCTTGAGAATCTAAGTCAGATTCTCCATTTTCCATAAGACATATGTTGACCTCTTCATCGAATGAGCAAGTACTTGATTCATTTGAATCTAGATTGGCCCATAAAGCCTTCTTCTTCTTCTTATGGTACTTTTTCTTCTTCATATTTTTTCTTCTTTCCACATCAATCTCTTTCTTCTTTGATTCAACAAGTTCTGGAATATCACCTCTTACGTGTTTAGGCTTTTTACAGTGGTAGCAAATGATCCCTTCACTTGTAGGAAATGTCTTAGTTTGAAATTTATAGCTTTTATATTTTTTTATACCTTTTATTCTTCTTCCTTAGCAAGTTCACAAGCCTTTTGGATAGCATGACCACCTCATCACTATCACCATCTGAGCATGAGGTGTTATGCTCATCACTATCATCAACTTGTAATGCAATGGCTTTTCCTTTGTTCTTCTCCCTTTTTATTGAGTTATCCATCTTATCCCTTTGAGAAATAACCTGTTCATGTGCTATCAAAGAACCCAAAATCTGATCAAGTGGATAAGTAGATAAATCCTTAGCTTCACTAATAGCTATTACTTTAGTTTCCCATTCTTTTGGAAGACATCTAAGAATCTTATAGACTAAGTCTTGATTCCTATATATTTTCCAAGAGAATGCAATGTGTTAATTATTTTCATGAATCTAGTATACATATCAAAATAGATTCAAAAGGAGACATATGAAATAACTCATATTCATGAACAAGTCTGTTTATGTGAGCATCTCTAACTTCAGTAGTTCCTTCATAAGTTATAATGAGTTTATCCCATATTTCTTTTGTTGTAGTTAACATAGAAAATGTTATGTAATCATCAAGTAATAAAGCACAATGTAAAGTATTACAAGCCGTAGCATTTAATTCATCAAGTTCTCTTTTAGCTACATTCCATTCCTCAAAAGGCTTTTTTACTTTAATGCCATTTACTTATGCTGTGGGTGTATGATATTGATGTATCAACATATACCACATGCATCTTGACCTCTTAAAATGTAATAATTCTATTTTTTTCAATAATCAAATGATACACTATCTAAAAGTGGAGGTCTATGAGTGGATTGTCCTTAAGGGAACCCTTTGAAAACCTTGTGCCATAATGAAAAGATCTACTCTTGGATGTTCAACCAATAAAAGAGCCTAAGCTCTGATACCAGTTATGAGTCACTATAGCACCCAAGAGGGAAGAGTGGATGAATTGATATTAAAATTTTAAAAGTTAAATTTTAAATTTTAAGTTTTAGTAGAAAATTAATTTTTTATTTTATAATGACAAGATACAATTCTTTATGCAACAAAAATAAAAGTATAGTAAAGTAAAGAGAGACAATAGGCACACAATTATTACGTGGTTCGGCCAAACCCCAAAATCAGCCAACATCCACGCCTAGCCACCCCTGGTTAGGAATCCACTAAATGCAAAATCTCTTACAAATAGTACTCTCCTATAATGGGTCGAGTGCAACCCCTACAATAATAGACACTCTCCTACAAAGGGGCGAGTACAACCCGAATATAAATTTTACATCATGAAAAGAAAAATACAAAATAATAAAGTTTGATAAAATATATCTCCCACAAATATACCAAGCTATCCAATTCAAAAAGTGATCTCACAACTTATAAATGATCACTTTACATCTTACTAATTTGGTAAAATATAATGCTCACTTAATTTTGATAAAAAATATTAAATAAATATGTTAAAGTGATCTTGCTCAGATGTTTATGTTATTATAATTTGTAGATTAATATAAAAATGATTTTAAGATAAATTCATAATAGTCTATTGCACAATAAATTAAATTTCAGCAAAGAATAATTTTAAGTTTAAGAGAAACTATAACTAGTATGCATATAGTAGTGTAAGACAGATTAACTTTATACTAAACTTCCTTTTTCTTAATTATTAAACAATTGAAACAGCTTTACTAAATTTTAGTAAGATAAAATTTGAAAATAAAGGATATTAGTTGAAATAAAATGATAAGTGACAAATAAAATAATTTAATTTTTTATAAATTTTATTTTGATAAAGAAACTTGATTTATTATAGATCTAGCATATACTCTAAAATTCAACATAATTTATTTTATTTTAACAAAATGAATTTTTAATTAGTACAACTAATCACAAAATACTTAAATAAAATTAGTATATGATATATTTAAGTAAACTAGTAATCTTTTAATTAAAAAGAGAGATCTAGCAAATATAAAAATAATTTCCATACAATAAATTAATTTGAAATGCTTAAAATATACATCTAAAATATATCTAAGAATAAATGATCTTTCAAATAAGACTAATGAAGAAATATTTCAAGAAACCAAAAGAAATTTGTAGGAAGATAAAAATTTCAACAAGTTGAAATAAATCCTACAAACTATCAATAGAGCTTTTCACAAAAAAAAATGATTAAAGAAACTTTGATGCGAAAAACTTAGACATTAATGTCCAAAGACTAATCCACCAAAAAGTATGAATTGGAAAGACTGAATAGATGGTGAAAATAGTATGAGTAACTAAAGAGGGATTAAGATTAAGAAAACAAACTTTAAGTAATTTGAGAAAGTCAGTTGAAGATATTGAAGCTTTCAAATCAAGGATTAGATCATGCAATATTTGGAGAACACTTGGAAGGAAAATCTAGGAAATTTTCTCTTAGATTTGCTAGAGGGATTTTGAATTTGAATGAGGAATGCTTTCATCAAGAGAATGAGGGTTATTTATAAGCAAGAAGGTCATTCTAAATTATTTCAAAAAATATATTATTCTAACATCATTTTATCATATAATAATTTAATATTAAATAAAAATATAATTTATATTAAATAAATATTAAATTTAAACAACCAAAATTTGATAATTAATATGGGAAAGTCAAAAATAATCAAATATGGCTCTTAATATATTCAAAGCATGTAACATGCATTCATTATTAAAATTAGCTAATGTTTGAAAAGTCATAATAAATTCAATTTTAATCAAACCTGGGTAATGTATCCTATCAAATTAAAGGAAAAAAATCCAAGGAATCCATTGGAAATGAAATCAGATATAAATTCCTTGATTATAAAATGACATTGGCTAAAATACAAAATTCCATATATTTTTGTTTATTTTGAAATATGACATTTAAATATTATTATATAATTTATATATAATCATACATATGTTAGCTATCATTAAGCCTTAAAATTAAATTGAAATATTTAATTATATTAAGTATATAAACTAATTACACTTAATAGTCATAATTTATTATCATTTATTATTTTGACAATTCAAATGCTATGTATGAAACATATAATTGAATGTTAATTAGATAATGATTTATATAAATTAACCTCATTATCATTATTTAAAATAAATAAAAATAATATGTTAAGTTGTGAGCAAATTCATTCATGCCAATGAACTCATATGAATTTCTAAGATAGTTATAAATTCATATAACCTAAAAATATTGTATCTTGAGCTTCACATTATCCATTTTGATCTTCTTCATTCTTCATTTCAATTTCCTCAAACATATTGTGAGATGTATTGGATATGTAATTAGCAATTAATATATGAAACAAAAACATACATTTGAACATCCAAGCATTCTTTGTTATCATCAAAATTGATCGGATTGAACATGAGGCATTAAGCCAACAAACCCTAAACCCTAAACCCTAAACCCTAACCCTAAAACCCAAACCCTAAACCTAAACCTAAAGTACTAAATAAATTAATAAAATAAACCTAAACCCTAAGAATGGGCAGAACCTTGACGGTAGGAACATCACTGTCAACCAGGCTCAGCCTAGATCTAGTAGTGGAAGCGAAGGTGGAGGTAATTATTAGAGTGGTGGTGGGGATCCGAGGTGCGGGTGGATATGGAGGTGGAGAGCAAGAGGTTAACCTGGGGTGGTGGAGGGATAGATCGGGGATATGATGGTGGATATCGCTACATGAGAGGTCGAGGTGGTTTAATGGGAACTAGAGAAACTGAAGGGCGGTCGATCCGATCTTCTTCATATGGAATTGTGTCATTATAGTAGAGATGATTCTAGCTATCTAGGGTTTTTAATTTCCTCGATGCATGCCCATTTTTTATCTATATCATCACTTGTGTCTTAGAAAACTTGGTGTGTTACTTGGATGATGAAATTGAAAAGAAGAAATGTTGGAATTTAAATTTGTTCTTCTAGCAATACGTAACTGAACCACAAACCCTAAAACCCTAAACCTAAAACCTAAACCCTAATCCTAAACCCTAAAACCCTAAAACCCTAAACCCTAAATCTAAAACCCTAAACCTAAACTACCTAAACAAAAAATCTAAACCTAAACCTAAACTAAACTACCCTAAACACTAAACCCTAAATATTTAAACCCTAAAAATATTAAATCCTAAACTTAAATTTAAACCTAAACCCTAAAACCTAAACTAACTAACCCTCCCTAAACCCTAAATCTAAACCCTAAACTTAACCCTAAACCTTAAACTAACTATAACTAAACCCTAAAGTCTATCCTAAACTTAAACTAATCCCTAAATGAACCTAAACTAACCTAAACTCCTCTAACCCTAAAACCTTAAAATCATAAAGCCTTAACACTAAACCCTAAACAATAAACCCTAAACCCTAAAGCCTTAACACTAATCCCTAAACCATAAACCTAAACCCTAACCCTACACCCTAAACCCTAAAAGCCAAAACTCTAAAACCCTCAACCCTAAACCCTAAACCCTAAAACCTAAGAACCTAAACCTAAACTAAATAAAACCTAAAAATAAAATAAATAAATAAAACTAAACCTAAATAAAATAATTTAATAAAATAAAAACTTAAGCTAAAACTTAAACTTAAATAAAATTAAAAAATAAAATAAAATAAAAACATAAACATAAATTAAAACCTAAACCTAAACCTAAAATAAAATAAACTAATAAAAAGAAACTAAAATAAATTAAATAATAACCTAAACTAAACTAAAAAAATAAAATAACCATAAAAAAAAAAACTAAATCAAATAAACACTAAACGTAATATAGAAATAAAATAAACCTAAAATAAACCTAAAATAAAAACTAAATAAAAATTAAATCTAAAAAATAAACCTAAAAATAAAAGCTAAAATTAAATAATAAATAAAACCTAAACCTTAAACTAAAAAAAACTAAACCTAAAATAAATATAAAATAAACAAAATAAAATAAACTTAAACCTAAACTAAAATAAACTAAACTAATATAAACAAAACCTAAACCTAAACCTAAAGTAAACTAAATCTAAACCTAAACCTAAACCTAGACTAAATAAAATAAATTAAACTTAAAAAAACCTAAACTTAAACAAAAAAATAAAACCTACAAATAAGCATCAAATAAAGACCTAAAACCTAAACCTAAAAAAATAAAATAAAAACCTAAACCTAAACCTAAAAATAAAAAAAACCTAAGCCTAAAAAATATAATAAAAATAATACTCTAGTAAAAAATAAACCTAAACCTAAAAAAGTAAACTAAAATAAAAAACCTAAACAAAATTAAATAAACATAAATAAAATAAACAAAACTAAATAAAAAAATAAACATAAATAAAAATATAAAATAAAATAAACTAAATAAATAAAAATAAACCTAAACCTATTGGTTTACTTAATTTAAAAGAAAAGAAACCCCTAAACCCTAAGGTAACCCTAATCCCTAAACCCTAAACCTAAAAAACCTAAAACCCTAAAGCATAAACACTAAACAGTAAACCCTAAACCCTAAACCCCAACCCTAAACCCTAAAACCCAAACCCTAAAACCCTAAACCCTAAACCATAAATCGTAAAAACCTAAAAACCTTAATCTAAGAAAGAAAACCTAAAAAATAAAATATATAAAAAGAAAACCAAAACATAAATATAATACAAAAATAAATAAAATAAAAACCCAAACTAAAACTTAAACCTAAACCTAAAAATAAAATAAATTAAATTAATAAAAATAAATAAAATAAAATAAATAAAACCCTAAAAAAACTAAAAAAAATAAAATAAACCTAAGAATAAAAAACCTAAATAAAAAAGACTAAATGTAAAATAAAATTAAAATAAACTTAAAATAAAATAAAATAAAAACTAAATAAAAACCTAAACCTAAAAAATAAACCTAAAAATAAATAAAAAATAAAACGTAAACCCTAAACCAAAAAAAAACCTAAACCTAAAATAAAAATAAAATAAACTTAAAGTTAAACTAAATTAAAATAAACTATAATAAATAAAACCTAAACCAAAACCTAAAATAAACTAAAGCTAAACCTAAATTAAATAAAATAAAATAAACTAAAAATAAGCTTAAACCTAAACTAAAAAATAAAACCTAAAAATAAACCTAAAATAAAAACCAAACCTAAACCTAAAAAAATAAAAAATAAAACCTAAACCTAAACCTAAAAATAAAAATAAACTTAAACCTAAATAAAATAAAATAAAAAATAAACCTAAACCTAAAAAATAAACTAAAATAAAAACATAAACTAAAATAAATAAACCTAAAATAAATAAACTAAACTAAATAAAAATAAAAAATATAGTAAACTAAAATAAATAAAAAATAAACTAAATAAGCATGAACCTACTAGTTTACTTAATTTAAAAAAAATCATAAACCCTAAATCCTAAACCCTAAACCCTAAACCTTCTACCATAAACCTACAACCCTAAACCCAAAATCCTAAAAAACCCTAACCCTAAACCCTAAACCCTAAAAGCATAAACCCTAAAACCCTAAACCCTAAACCTAAACCCTAACCCTAAACCCTAAACCTAAACATAAAGTAATTAAATAAATTAAAAAATAAACCTAAACCCTAAAACCTAATAAACCTAAACTTTAAGAATGAGCAGAACCTTGACAGTAGAAACATCACTATCAACCAAGCTTAGTCTAGATTTGGCGATGGAGGCGAAGGCAGAGGTCATGGTTATCGCAATGGGTGGAGAGAGCTAGTGGATATGGAGGTGTTCTAATACCGTGGTTATGCAGGTGGGAGGAGCGATGGAGGTTACAACTGCGGTGGTGGTGGAGGAGAGATCAGGGATATGATGGTGGATCTGGCTACTCAAGAGGCCAGGGTGGTTATGGTTGGAACTAGATAAATGGAAGAACGGATGATCTGATCTACTACTTAGGGAATTGTGACTTTACAATAGAGATGGTTTTAGTTATCAGGGTTTTTGATTTGCTCTATGCGTGCTCATTTTTTATCTATGTCGTCGCTTATATCTTCGAAAACTTGGTGTGTTACTTGGTTGATGAAATCAAAAAGAAGAAATGTTGAATCTGAATTTATTCTCTGTTAAAAAAAACCAAATACCCTAAACCTTAAACTAAAACTTGAACCCTAAAACTAAAACCTAAACCCTAAACCCTAAACCCCAAAAACCCTAAACCCTAAAAGCTAAAAACCTAAACCTAAACTAAATAAAACCTAAATATAAAATAAATATAAAAACATAAACCAAAATAAAATAAAAAATAAAATAAACTAAACCTAAACCTAAAAAAGTAAATAAAAATAAAACTAAACTAAAATTAAATAAATAAAACCTAAACTAAACTAAAAAAAAATAAACCTAAATAAAATAACAACTAAAACTAAATTCAAAATAACGTAAACCTAAAATAAAATAAAATAAAAACTAAGTAGAAACTTAAACCTAAAAAATAAACCTACCAATAAAACCTAAAAATAAATAAAAATAAAGCCTAAAACCTATACTAAAAAAAAATTCTTTAGCCAAAATAAAAATAAAATAAACCTAAACATAAAGTAAAATAAACTAAACTAAACTACATAAAACCTAAACCTAAACCTAAACATAAACCTAAACTCTAAAAAAAATAAAATAAACTAAAAATAAACTGAACTTTTTAAAATAAAAAATTAAATTAAACCTAAAAAATAAAATAAAAAGAAAACTAAACTAAAAAAATAAACATAAACTTAAAAGAAAACTAAAATAAAAAACATAACTAAAATACATAAAACTAAAATAAATAAACTAAACTAAATAAAAGTAAAAAAAGAAACCTAAATAAAAAATAAAATTAACTAAAATAATTAAAAAATAAACTAAATAAACCTAAACCTATGAGATTACTTAATTTTTTTTAAAAAACCCTAACCCTAAACCCTAAAAATAACCCTAAACCCTAAACCTACAACCATAAACCCTAAACCCTAAAACCTACAACCCTGCACCCTAAAACCTAAAAAGATAAACCTAAACTAAATAAACCTAAAAATAATATTTATAAAATAACCTAATCCTAAAAATATAATATAAATAAAATAAAATAAAATAAAAACTAATAAATAATAATAAAATAAACCTAAGAATAAAAAACTATATAAAATAAAATGTAAAATAAAATAAACCAAATATAAAATAAAATAAAATTAAATAATAAAATAAAAATAAAACCAAAACCCTAAACTAAAAAAAACTAAACCTAAACTAAAATAAAAAAAATAAAATAAACCTAAACCTAAACTAAAATAAACTAAACTAAATAAATAAAACCTAAACCTAATATAAACCTAATAAATAAAATAAAATAAACTAAAAAATAAACCTAAACTAAAAAATATAACCTAAAAAACCTAAACCTAAACCTAAAAAATTAAAATAAAATAAACCTAAACCAAAAAAATAAAAAAAATAAACCTAACCTAAAAATATAATAAAATAAACTAAACTAAAAAGTAAACCTAAAAAACTTAAACCTTAAGTAAAATAAAACCTAAACTAAAATAAATATAAATTAAATAAACTAAACTAAATAAAACCTAAATAAAATAAAAAATAAAATAAACTAAATAAATAAAAAAATAAACTAAATAAACTAAACCTTTACTTAATTTAAAAAAAAAAACTTTAAATCTAAACCCTAAACCTAAACTAAAACCCTAAGACTAACCCTAAACCAAACCCTAAACTACAACCCTAAACCTACAACCCTAAACCTAAACCTAAACCTAAATGCTAAAACCTAAACTAACTAAACCAAAACTAAACCCTAAACCTAAACTATAAAACTCACTAAACCTAACCTAAACCCTAAACCTAAACTTAACCTAACCCTAAACTTAAACCCTAAACTCAAAACCTAAACTAAACTAAACCTAAATAACCCTAAACCTAAAGTATAAACCTAAACCTAAAATAACTAAACCCTAAGCTAACCCTAAACCTAAACCCTAAAAAACCTCCACCCTAAAAGCTAAACCTAAACCTAAACCTAAAAACCTAACCAAACCTAAACCCTTAAACCCTAAACCCTAAAACCCTAAACCCTAAACCCTAAACCCTAAAAACCTAAACCTAAACTAAATAAAACTAAATAATAAAATAAATAAATAAATAAAATAAAATAAAATTTTAAACTAAAACCTAAACCTAAACCTAAAAATAAAATAAATAAGAATAAACTAAAATAAAATAAATAAAAACCTAAACTAAACTAAAAATTAAATAAACTTAAGAATAAAACACCTAAATAAAATAAAAAAATAAGCATAAAATAAAAATAAAATAAACCTAAAATAAACTAAAATAAAAACTAAATAAAAAATTAAACCTAAAAAATAACCTTTAAAATAAACCTAAAAGTAAATATAAAATAAAACCTAAACCCTAAATAAAAAAACCCCTAAACCTATATAAAAATAAAAAAAATAAAATAAAATAAACCTAAACATAAACTAAACTAAAATAAATAAAACCTAAACATAAACCTCAAATAAACTAAACCTAAAAATAAACATAAACTAAATAAAATAAAAATAAACCTAAACCTAAACTAAAAAATAAAACCTAAAAATAAACCTAAAATAAAAACCTAAAACCTAGACCTAAAAAATAAACCTAAACCAAAAAAATAAAATCAAAATAAAATTGACCTAAATAATAAACCTAAACCTTAAAAATAAACTAAAATAAAAAACCTAAACTAAAATAAATAAAACTAAAATAAATAAACTAAAATAAATAAATATAAAAAATAAACCTAAATAAAAACAAAAAATAAAATAAACTTAAATAAATAAAAAATAAACCAAATACACTTAAACCTACTAGTTTACTTAATTTAAAAAACCCTAAACCCTAAATCCTAAACCCTAAACCTTAAACCCTAAACCCTAAAACCCTAAAACCCTAAACCCTAAAACCCTAAACCCTAAACCCTAAAACCCTAAACCCTAAGCCTTAAAACTCTAAACCCTAAACCCTAAAACCTAAACCCTAAACCCTAAACCCTAAACCCTAAACCCTAAACCCTAAACACTAAACTAACCTAAACCCTAAACCCTAAACTAACCCTAAACCCAAAGAATGGGAACCTGATGGGAGGAATATCACCATCAACTAGCTCGCTAAATTTATCATGGAGCCAAAGGTAAAAGTGCATATCACAGTGGTGGGGGTCTGATGTTGGTGGATATGGAGGTGGTGGTTGGAGCAATTATGGAGGTGGGAGTGATGAAGGTTACAACCATGGTGGTGGTGGGAGGTCGTGGATATGATGATGGATCCCACTACTGAGAGGTGGTTCTGATGGGAACTTGAGAAGATGAATAATGATCCAATCCATTACTTAAATAATGCTTTATAATAGATGGTCCTACTTATCTAGGTTTTCTGATTTTCTCTATGGGTGCTCATTTTTTATCTATGTCGTCACTTGTTTCTTAGAAAACTTGGCATGCTACTTGGTTAATGAAATCAAAAAGAAGAAATGTTGAATATGAATTTGTTCTTTGTATCAAAAAAACCTTAAACCCTAAACCCTAAACTTAAACTTAAATCCTAAACCTAATACCTAAACCATAAACCTTAAACATTAAACTCTAAACCTTAAACCCTAAAAACCCTAAACCTTAAACACTAACCCTAAACCCTAAACCTTAAGCTATAAACCCAAAACCTTAAATCCCTAACCTCTAAACCCAAAACTCAAAACCCTAAAACCATAATCCCTAAACACTAAAACCTACAACCCTAAACCCTAAACCCTAAACCCCAAACCCTAAACCCTAAACCCTAAACCCTAAACTAACCCTAAACCCTAAGCCCTAAACTAACCCTAAACCCTAAACCTTGAATAAAGATGTCATTAGGAGTAGATCTAAAGAATGACCTAATCCTAACATAGTTATGGTAGCTAAAGAAAATGCCTTCAAGAGACTTTCCCTTGACTATTAGAGATTTGAATACCCTAAACCCTAACCCTATATCATATTATAATACCATATATTATAATATAATGTAGCATCATATTTTTGAGCATGTAGTGATGTGTTTTTGGATGTTATAAGATCTTTTGAAATGTTTTGTTATGGTATTATGCCCTATAGTCTATATTAATATAAATCATATTAATTTAATAAATTAGATAATGAAATTATTAAATTTGAAGTGGAATTAGGTTGTAGTACCAAAGGTGTGCTATCACTTGAGTATAAAAGTAAGATTTTATGTTCAAAATAAATATTATATGTTGTAGATAGTATAACATCATATATCATAATATATTATTCTATGCATTTTAAATTCTTTTAGTATTTTACATGCAAATGAGCCTACACTAGAATTATTTATAAAAATGTTGATTTAGAATTTAAAATGGTAGAATTTGGCCAAATTCTAAATAAGAGCATGGAATCATAATATATTATTTCAATTTAAAATATGTAAGTGATAAACAAAATATATAGTTTTATTATTTAGACTAATTTAATGGTTTATCTTAAGCAATCCCTTGTGATGTGATATGCAATATAATAAAATATAATATGTTATAGTGTATTATAATATAAGATGCCATAACATAGTGTAGCATCATGCATTATAGCATACCATTATGTATTACGCTTATTGTTTAGCATATTTTAGTTTGTTATAGTATGATATAATAGAGTTTGTACTAGTATAATTATAAAAATTTTGATTTATAGGTTGAGATGATAGGATTTGGCCAAATTTAAGGTAAGCTTTAGGAACATCAGTGTGCTATGTCATTTAATCAAAAGAATGGAATTTTGCATCCAAAATAAATGTTCATTTTCAACCAAATTTTATAATTTTTTTTGCTTAAAGTGATTCATTTTAAGGTGTAATGTAAGATAATATATTATATGAAAGCATACTAAAATATAATCTACATAACAATATAACTTCACATATATATGAATGGTGGTGTGTTACTAAATGTTATTGTACATTTTAGTATGTTTTACTTTTGTTATAATACATTGGGTCAAAACTCACAAAAAATGTTAATTTGAAGGTTGAGATGGAAGAATTTGGCCAAATCCACAAAGACACACCAAGAAGCAACACCAAAAATTATGCTATTTTGTTCATTTCTATAATAGAAAATAATAATTTTACATCCAAAATGAACAATATTCATATTTTGAGAAAATTTTGTTATTTTTTCCTTTTAAGTGATTCTAATGAGGTGTAATGCTAGATAATATATTATATTATAGCAAATTATAATATAACATCATATATTATAATATAATATAGTGTGTTAATTCACTATAATATGTTTAGCATGATATTGTATAGTTAGTCTGAGCTTGCACCATCACAAATCATAAAATGTTGATTATAATGTTAAGATGATATAATTTTAACAAATACATTATTTGGCTTTTGGTTGAAGTATTAAAGGTGTGCATTAGAGAAGAAATAAGATTTGATGAGAATTCCATGTGACATGGAGGGAGGATTGGGATAATACATCCATTGGACATGACATGTGAGGGTCTATGTGAGGGCATAGAAGAAGAAAATTTGTTGGGGATAAGGTTTGAATTTAATTTTATTATATGATTTATGGAAAGAAGATGCTAGGATAAGAATCTATAATCCACAGATTAAGATTGAATTGACTTTTAATTTTTTATTTTAATTGATGTGGAGGCATATCTGCTAGAGATATGGGCTCGAGTCGTTAGGGATCAAGTATATGAACCATCCACTAGGGAAGCAGGTTTGGGCTATCCATTGGGGATTGGGATTTGAGTTTGATTTCATAGATTTATTTGGGGATGTATTCACTGGGAATAAGAGTTTGGTTGGATTTCTTTGATTTAGAATCTATTATGGGTGTTAGTTTAATATGGCTCCACTGGGTAGGTTGGTTTTTGAATTTGATTTATTTTCTTGACTTGTTTATATATGATTTTGGGCTCCACTGGAAAATCATATTGGGTTTAATTTAATGTTAGCATTATGGACCACAGGTGTGATGAACCCACGAGAAGGGGCTATATCAACTTTGACTTACCTCATGTTTACAAATTCGAATGGATAGTCTACCAACTATGAGGTAGAGCTAGCTAACCTAAGGGGTTGTCTTTGTGTGCAACAGTTGTCTAGGAAAAGGTGTAGCATTACATCTTCCAAAGCAAGCAATTTGGGGTGACCTATTGAATGCATAATAAATTGAACCCTAATGGGTGACTATTGAATTAATGAAGTTGGGGACTTATGTCAACTCAAAAGTAGTCAGGATTAATTTTATCTTAATTTCATGTAATTTGATATGGTTTGTTTGGTTTAGTTTGATTTCAAATTAAGGGCATATTTGCTAGGGATGTGAGCTAGGTCAAGTTTGATAGATTTAATTTATGGACCATGTCATTGTGCGATGGACTCAGTGAGAAGGGGCTATATCAGACTTATCCTATCTCAGATTTACAAATCCAAAGGGATAGTCTACTAACTGTGGGGTAGAGCTAGCCAACCTAAGGGGTTTCCTTTTGGTGTGCAATAGTTATGCTTGAAGAAGGCATAGCAAAATTACATCTTCTAAACCAAGAAAAATTGCTGGGGTGACTTGTTGGTAGCACAACAAATGGAACCCAACTTAGGGGTGACTATTGAGTGAATGTTATTGGGGACTATATCAACTCAAAGTAGTAGATTCTATAGGGAGTTTTATTATGCCCTAAATATAGGATGCTGCTTGGGAAAAAATTGCTAGGGGTGTCCTCTAATCCACAAGTGAATATATATTTTGTTTATATGTTTGTGTGGACCTGTTGGTGTGCGAGGGACCACACCAAGAAAATGTTGGCCGACCTCTGATTTACTAGAGAAGAATCACACATCTATAGGATGGATTCTCCAACCATAGGGGTGGTTAGTAGGAAAGGGGAACTATCCAATCTGATAGTAACCCGGGTAGTGTCTAAATGGGGTCACAAATGATGTGAACCAAATATAGTGCCCACAGGAGAGGTGTTGCTAGGCGTTATCGAGCACGGAAAGAAAGCTATATAGGTGTATAATGGCCAACAAGGAGAAAGTGTAGCAGACTTACATTTGCCATGAGTGGTGTACCCTAAGGTGCTAGAACCAACCAACCTAAGGTGTATCCATCAAAATGAGTGGTGTATCTATCAGCATAGTGAGAACCAACCAAACAAAGGTGGCTATCAGTCTGCAATGATCAATCTGGAAAGAAAGCATGTAGGCTTACAACTTTTCAAGCAGAACTAATCATCAGGATAGTCTCGTTGGTGGGATAGATGCTATCTCGACCTGAGTGACTACTAAGAGGGGGGCCCTAAGGAAACTAGACCCAAACTTAAAATAGTTAGAGGGAAGGAGAGGGGACTTATCTAAACCTCTCACCCAATTAGTGGACAAAGGCTAATCTAAGAAAAAGCATAGGAAATTCACATCCTCTTAAAGAAAATAAGGTAACTACGGCCACACAGGCCTACCAAACTAACAAGGTGCTCATCGATGTGTGTGGCAAGTAAGGAAGGAAAGAAAGTAGCAGACTTACATCCTCCAAAGCAGAGAAGATGAATGGGTGACACACTAGGGTAGCATGTCGGGACCCAGTAGAATTGAGTGAGTGTCTGGGGGCATTATCTCAACTCAGTAGCCGAGATAAAAAAATATGTGTTTATTTTATATGTTTTGTGTATTTTGTGTTTGTATTTATGTCGATGAAGGATAGGATGCCACTTTGGTTCTTTACTACCCTAAACACATCATGGAGGATTCTCAAACAAGAATACTTTCAACATGGAAGAGATTGAATTCAAAATGGAATTTTTATTGATGATAATTATTTTCAAACATGATTTCTAATATTTCTTTAAGTAGAGCCTGTTGATTGGAAGCATTAAATGCTCTCCCTTATGATTAATAAGCCGATAAGATCCTCTTTTCTGGGCCTTCTCTACTGAAAAAGGGCCATCCCAAGTAGGTTCAAACTTGCCTCCCATCTTACGAAGGGAAACAACCAATCTCCTTAGAACAAAAATAAGCTCTCCTACTTGAAAAGCTCTAGGACGGACCAACTTGTTATGAGCTTGAATTATTTTATCTTTGTACAACTTGAGGTTTGACATGCCCAAACCTTGAGCTCTTCTAACCGCTTGGTGTTTACTTTGTTGTGATCTTGCTACGCACAGCTATCCTAAGTGATGGGAGTTTGACTTCTAATGGTAGAATGATTTCAGACACATACACTAAGGAGAAAGGAGTAGACTGTGTTGGAGTTCTATATGTGGTGTGGTAGGCCCACAAGGCTTTAACTAACTGCTCATGCCACTATTGCTTGTTATTGTTGAGTGTCTTCTTCAGTATTTGGATGAGAGTTTATAAAATAATCTATCCGATCTCTGTGCTCTTTAATGCAATAACATTATCAAATATAATTCATCGAGACACTCTAAACCTATATATGATATGGTTCCTAAAAAACTAGAGCACATGCTTAGTAGTGACCTCTCTAAGCAGAATCACCTTTGCCCATTTGGAAAAGTCTAGTATGATGACCCCCTTAAAAAGAAGGATCAATTGGACCCACTATGATGGTACCCCAACACTCGAATGGCCATGAGGCCAATGTAGGATGTAAAATGTTGGGTAGTTGGTGTAGGAAAACATTGTGTATTTGACATTGGTGGCATCACCTTGCAGTATCCATGCAATCTTTGATCATTGACAGTAGTATCCTACTCTCTCTTAATCTTGGCTTTCATCTTTGATCATTGGTTAGCTCCACATAATCCCAGTGTACCTCGGTCATGATCTTATGAGCTTCATGCTTGTCTAAATAATGTAACACATATGATCGAAAGACCCTTGATAAGACATCCACAAGAGCATAGGAAAGTGCTCTCACTTTAGTTGATGGGCTTGGGACTTCTCTTGAGGTAGTTTGCCTTTATTTAGGTAATCCATGAATGGTTGCCTCAATCTAACTCTTCATCCTTCTTGGCAATCCTCCCCTTCAAGAGAGTACTTTTGATGAGTTTAATATCAATAAGGATAAGACTTGTCTATTTTGGACCTTTATTGATATGAACTCATCCTCACATGCCAACTCCAAGCTTGGCTAAAGCATAATGATGTTCTCTCCTCGAGGAATCTTATAAATGGTAAGCTCTGACTTGGGCCAATAACTCCATGGTGTACTTATGGTAATGATGGAGCTTAGGCTTTATAACCTTATAAGACCCAACGATTTGGTTGATAACTAGCTGAGAGTCCCCAAAGATGTTGATGTTCTAGATGCTTGGAGTAATAGCTAACTCCAGACCAGCAACCAGAGCCTCATATTTAGCTTCATTATTTGTACAAGGATTGGACAGATGATATGAGAATCTGATCACATCGTGGTTCAGAGTTAAGAGAACTATTCCTACCCCTTTCTTGGAATAGTATATTATGGTTCTTCTCCTCTTTGAGAGAAAGCCACACCATCAAAGTACATCTCTAGCGAATGCTACCCCTAAGTTCATGATTTGTTCATCGGAGATCATTAAGTAGAGAGTCGAAGAGTGGGTGTCTGCTAAGATATCTTAACGCTTATCCTTTCACCGGAGGGGTATAAGGTAATGTTAAACTATGAGAGGATCATGGACCATCATCATCGAATAGCATTGGCCATGTTATGAGATAATGTGGATTGATCCTAGAGATTAAGTTCACCTTATAAGGAAGCATGTAGTCTGACTTTTGGGAAGCAAAAATTAAAGCTAGGCAATGCTTCTAAATGGGTGGATAATTAGCCTCAAGTGATTAGATGATGGAGGTATAGTGCATTTTTCTTCCCTTCTTCATTGGTTTGGGCCAACATAGCACCAAAGGAGTCATCTAATGTAGTAGTGTAAAGTATGAGCAGCTTTGCAGAGATAGAGTACTAGAATGGCGTCATCGTAATGCTTGATTTCTTCAAAGTCATGCTCACACTAATCATCCCACTTGAACTTGGCATCCTTTTGACAATGTGTTGAGAATGGATGACATCTTCGATAGGTTGGATATAAAGCATCTTAGATATGCCAACCACCCTTGGAATGATCACGAGTTGAGTTAAACTTTTAGAGTGGCATTTCTAATATTGCTTTGATCTTCTCGGATCAATTTTGATTCCTAGTGTGGACAACAAACCCAAGGAATTCCCTGAAGCTACTCCAAATGCACACTTTAGGGGTTCATTTTGAGGTTAAATTATATTAACTATTTGAAAACTACTCTCAACTCGAGATGGTCTTCCTTTTCTCTACTTTGACCATGAGATCATCGATATAGCACTCAGCTGATGAATGAGTTCATCAAAGATTTGAGAATAGCCCTGGTATGCTGACATTTTTTAAAATGAAAGGCATGACCTTATAGCAATAGATTATGATCGTTCTAAAAGCAATGTTTCTTTCATCTTCAAGGGCTATCTTATTTGGTTATATCAAGATGAGCCATCCATGAAAGAGAAGGCGCATGAGATGAGGCAATGACCCTATCGACTCGAGATTAGTAGTGGAAATTCATCATTTGGACATGACTTATTTAAATCCCTAAAATTGATGCATATGTGAATTTGGCCATTCTTTTTCTTAATTGAGATGATGTTGGCTAACTAGTTATGGACTGCTTGATAGGGTTAGCAGTAGGCTCTTTTGCTAGTTTATGGACTGCTATGTTAGGAGCCAATATAGGCATCTCTTCATAACTCCATGCAAAATAGTCCTTAAACTCTGTGAATAGCCTAACTAAGTCATTAGATTCAATTTCATTCAACAAAGAACTGATGTATGTTGGGCGTGGATCTTCTTCAATTCCTAAGTTGATTTCCTTGAGCTCATCGATGGTTGACTTGATCTCTTCTTCAAACTCGGTGCATCTTTGACTTCAAAATCATCTAGATCATCTAAAGTTTCTAAGCACAACTCCTCATATGAGTTAATGTGATTTGAAAAGAACTATCATATTCCAAATGATTGGTGATGACTAAGCAGTAATCATCATCATTTGACCAACTGTTGAATCTAGTCTTGATCTTGATTGAGCTTTCATTTTATTCTTTTATATTCTTTGAAGTAGTCGACCTATGCTTTGACCAAGTATGTGGGATTAACCCTTTCTTTGCTAAATTATGAACACAAGGCAAGTACCAATCAAAAGGTAATTCTATTAAATATTTATATGAGTCATCCTCAAGTTCTATCAACATCTTGACTTGAGGATGATGCTCAGAAAGAACCTCTAAGTCTTCACACACATGGATGACTTAGGGGCTTCTTAACTACCCTTAGCTTTTGAGAGGAAAGTGGGGTTAGAGCTAAGTTCCCAACCAATGCCTAACTATTTCACATATAGACTTGAATAAACTTATGCGTTGCTTTGGAGCACGGTCTTCATCATGTATCTCAAGTTCCACCTCCAAGGGAATCTACTCGAGAAGAGTTGGTGGTGCTAACAATATAATACTCATCCTATGAACTAGATTCTAAGTCTATGGATAGTAGTTGTACTCGTAGGGATATATCTTCTATTGGATGACCAATTAAGGTTTTCCACCCTTGGGACTACCTCTCCTCTTCCTCATGGTGGAGGTGGGGTAGTCCTACCCATATGTTCGAATGGAGTAAAGAACTATGGGTGGAGTCTAATGTCAGGCTCCACTTCCTCCTCCAAGTCTATTCCTGCTCCCTTTTATTTTCTTTTCCATTTTCTCTTTTCTTTTCTTTTTCTTTTTCTCTTTCTTTTTCCTTTTCTTTTTCTTTTATTTTTAAACTTTAGCTAAGTTCACAAGAATGGACTTGTTGATTTTGAGGGAGGTAGTAAGCCGCATCCTCATATATGTCAACCTTGTGAACTATAAATGACTTGAGATCTCCTTTGACACAGTAGATGATCCCACCTCTCACAAACTTCATACACTGATGTAGAAAGAATGGAACTATATTATTCTCATGTATCCATGGTCTCCCAAGCAAAGCATTGAAAGATGTATCAGTCTATAGTGTGAAACTTGGCTTCGATCTTCCAATCATCTATCTCCAAGGGCAACACTATAGAGCCTAAGGACCTTGACCTGTGGTCAATCTTCCCATCTTTTGACTTAGTGTTCTAGATACTAAGACTTCCCTAATCATAAGACACTTAATAATTAGGTAAACACTTAAGCTAAGCCTAAAGACTTAGAAGGGGTTAACCATAGGATTAGGTTATGCCTTAGGGTTAGGATAATCCACCTACCAACCCAAATCCAATCCATGTTCACCTTCTCAAACCAAACCTCAGTTCAATTCAAACATCAAATTCAAATCCAAATCAAACCCAAATTCCAAAACCAAATGATTGAAGCCCATGATCAAATCCAAACTTGAAACCCTTCTAAGCCATATGACCTATCCCATGGACTTAGCTAACTCTTAATCTAAATCAATCCAAAATTAATTAATTTTCTCATAATCAATTTATATCTTCAATCATATTCCTAAATATAAATAAAATCTACACTCAATTGATCAAAATTAAATGAAACTAAATCAAATTAAATCAAAACCCTTCCTAAGCCGTATTACTTAACCCATGGACTTAGCTAAGTCTTGATCCAAATCAAGTCAAACTTAATTGGTTTTCTCACAAATCAATCATATTTTCAATCATATTCATAAATTTAAATGAAATATACATGTAAATCATCAAAACAAAATCAAACCAAATCAAAATCCAAACTTAAGCCACATGACACAACTCCATGGACATAGCAAAATTTCTTCATTCCAAAACCCAAATTCAATTGATTTTCTCATGAATCATTCATACCTTCAATCATATTTACAAATATAAATGAAATCTACAATCATCAAGGCAAACCAAAATCAACCCAAATCAAACCCAACTTAACCCTTGACAAATGAACCAAAACCCATTTGAACCCAAGACAATTGCAATTGAATTTATATTTCAATCAAATCCATATATATAAACTCAACTAAATCAAACTCATCCAAAAATCAAACCCTACAATTGGTCCACTTGACCCAAAGTGGCCAATTGACCTATTTGAGCAAGTTCTAATCCTACCCAAATTGGATTGAACCAAGCCCATCAAAACCTCCCAACATGATTGTTGATCACCCTAGGTTGATCAATCATACAAATTAGGTCAAACCAAGTCAATTTGGTTATTTGACCAAAAACCCTTAACCCATATGAAAAACTAACCAAATTGTATCCTAAGCTAAATCCCTTGAAACCAATGATTCATACCAAATCAAAATCAATATTTGAATATGACTTGACCTTCAATTGAGTGAAACTAAACCCAATTGGTCCTCTTAACCCAAGTTGACCCAAATTGACCTAAAAGACCAAATTAGGTCAAATCAAAATATAAACTAAATTGATTGCAACCAATGGCTCAAGTTCATTCCAAATTGATTGTTGAACTTGACCAAAGCCATGATTGGACCCAATTAAACCCAATTGATCTACTTTGGCCAAATTGACCTAAATGTTCAAGTTGGCCTAAATAAAACAAACCCAAATTAATTGAAATTAAAGCCTACAATAATCTTCAATTGGTCAACTAAACCCAAACCAACACCCAACCCAAGCCAATTTAGCCAATTTGGTCAAATTGGTCAACTTAACCCATTTGACCCAAATGAATTCAAATGAGTCAAAATCAAATCTAAGCCAAACTAAACCAAACCAATTGAACCAAAACATCCTAAATGATCATATGAACTTGACATAACCCTTGGTTTGACCTAATTTGACCAATTGGTCAACTTGACCCAACCTAACCCAATTTGACCTAAATTAGTCAAATTGAGCCAAAACTAACCAAATCAACTCCAATTGACTTGAAATTTGGGCTAACCCACTTTTGGCTCATTTCAAATCTACCCAAATCAAATCAATGAAATGATCATTCTACCCTTAGGTCAAGGTCATCATATTAGATAAATCACCTATGTAAGTGGTCATTTCCATTCCTTGGCCACTTGGTACTCTCCCAATGGTCCACCTAGGCACCTAGGACACCTTGCCCCACCTGGGGTGGTTGGCCATGACCCATGGGAGATGAAATCACCTCACCCCCCATTAGAGCATTTGAAACCCATAGGACACACATGATTCCTCCTTTGCAGCCACCTCCACACCTTCAACCAACCAAGCCGAGCCAACTCACCTCCTCCCTGCCAGCCACTACTCCCTGAGATTATTGAACGACCATTAAAAGCCAAACTCGATCCCACCATCCAATCAAGATGAAGGGGGGTATACACCCCTCGTTTCCACTCAAACACACACAAAAATCATTCCTCAGCCTTAGCTACCCAAGATGAGCTAAGAGCCATTCCCAAACAAGCTCATTCTTCAATCAGAAAATGCCATTCCTATCTATCCTGAAATAGGACACTCCCATTTTTGACCTAACTTCCCTATTTCTCCATCAAACTCAAATTAACTTTACACGCACCTTCTCTAGGCCTCGTCGAGCAAGAACGAATCATCTCCCAAGCTTTTTAAGCACTAGAGGTAAGATTTCAATCAAAGCTGAGCTCCAAATCATCAGTTCATGGCCTTTCAAGTGAATGTCAAAGAATTGATTCAATTACTACTCAATAGGGCTTCATCTCCACTAGATGAAGCTTCCTCAATCGTTCAAGCTACCAATCTTGAGCTCTGGCAAGGTATGCTTCCAAAACTGATCCTTAGGCCAAAATGGGTTGGAGCATTTTGAAGAAAACTTGTATCTCATGTGATCTTAACTGTAGGATCCCCTCCAATTGATGTCATGAAGGTGTGGGATCCTTTTGGAGTTGATCCAAGCTTCGTAAGCTTCGGATCAAGTGAGCAATGGTGGGATGAATTCTCCCTCACTCACGTGACATTTTGATCATGCACCATCCATTCTTGATGATCATGATGGTCATGATCCACTAAATTGATCGATTTAATCCTATTAATTTATGATTAATTATAGCCATCGATCTTAGATCGGATGGCGGCGAAAAACACATCTGCCGCCACATAGGTCGTAGATAAGTTTTAAGTAGCCAATGCTAATGTGTGGAAAGCGCTTACGTGCCATGTGGCACCAACAGCAATTAGGCTTAATTAATCATTTTTAATGGCTGAAACTTCTAAAATCCTAAAAATCATAGAAATAAAAAATGATAATAAATACTCATTTTAAAGATATTTTAGAGGAGAAATTTAAAATAGTCTTAACTGTT